>JARPMJ010001644.1:0-151586 GCA_033366665.1 Phoxinus dragarum | reverse complement strand
ATTTTGGCAAAAGGTTGAAAATATCACATACATTAACTAAAAATATGATTATCACTTGTCGACCAATAGGTGGCGCAGTTCGAAACTGATGTGATGTGGTCAGAGTGAAGTGACAAGGACATATACAAAGTTTGGTGTCCAATATGTCAAGGCATTGGCAGATATAAAGCCTGAATAGTCCATTGTGGCATCATGCCTCAAATTTGCCACTGCGGTATACAAAAACGGTTTCGTCTATCGACACGAAATCCATAACTTTTACTCGGCACGGTCTGGAGATGACACGATCCGATTTTGGTGAAAATCGGACGTTCGGTCTAGGAGGAGTTCGAAAAAGTAGGTTTTAAAAGAAAATAAAGATGGCGGACAGGATGTTTGGCTGGACTATGGCAAAATTGGTATCTATGTTTTCAGCATAACCCAAGGAATCTATTGAGATCAGTGTCAGTACTATAGGCAAATATATTCAAAAGTTATTAGCATTTTTGGAAATTTCATTATAACTTTTGACCAAAAGGTGGCGCTGTCTCATAAATTTTTGAGTACCTTTAGGGCGGTTGTACTGATGACCCATACTGGAGTTTCGTAACGATACGTGCATGCGTTCATAAAATACAGCATTTTTAGCACATAATTCATAAATGCCGACAGCCAAAATGGCCGATATGGGAAAATTGGGATATCAGTCAACTCAACACGACGCCCTGAATCTAACAAGTACCACTTTGTGATTTTGGGACAAACCGTTCAGAAGTTAAAGCAAAACATAAATTCTTCATATCTTCCGGACCAGTAGGTGGCGCTGCGCCGAAACGCAGCATGTAGCCTCAGGTCATGCTTGTGATGACATGTACCAAAGTTGGTCTGAATCCAACAAAGCGTTGTGGAGATACGGCCTTACGTCTGTTTTCGCAAGCGCTACGTAAATTTATTTGCGCGGTATTCAAGAACGGTAATTCGAATAAACTTGAATTCCATAACTTTTGGTCTCAAGGTCTGGAGATGATCTGGTTCATTTTTCGTGAAATTCGAGCAACGGCCTAGGAGGAGTTCGAAAAAGTAGGTTTTTTGGGAAAATTCAAAATGGCGGGAAAACTATTATGACGGAAAATGACGTCATAGGGTGCAGGTCGAATCGTCATGAGCTCAGGAATCAGAGGAAAAAAGAATTTGTTTCTAGCCCTTGTGGGTTCAAAAGTTAGTAGCATAAACATGAGTGAACTTTGGACAGCTGGTGGCGCTAGAGGGAATGAGTCGGAGAACTCCAAATTTGCTATGGTGATAGTTCAGGCTGTCCTCTATCACTGTGCCAATTTTCATAAGTTTCCCGCAAACGGTTCTATAGGCTGCCATAGACGCCCAGTCGGAAGAAATAAGAAAAAAAAGAAAAAGAAAAAGAAAAAGAAAAAGAAAAAGAAGAATAAGAACGGGAACAGATACAATAGGTGCCCGCACCTTCAGTGCTTGGCCCCTAATAAATATAGCTGCAAGCAAGCAATCACCGGGGCCAAGCGCAAGCAAGACGACAAGACATGCCAAAGTGGCTGGGAGTGTGAGACCAACTGCAGCAAGGAGCAATTGAAGACTTTTAAAGATGAATTTAGGCGAAACGGCTGAAAAATACACTATCCATTAACTAAGAAATATGATTTAATGGATGTTCACTTTCGTACCAATAGGTGGCGCAGTGATGAAACTGATGTGATGTGGTCAGAGTGAAGTGACAATGACACATACAAAGTTTTGGTGTCAATATGTCAAGCATTGCAGTATAAAGCCTGAATAGTCATTTTGGCATCAGCCTCAACTTTGCCACCGCGGGAATACGAAAACGGTTTCGTCTATCGACACGAAATCCATAACTTTTACTCGGCACGGTCTGGAGATGACACGATCCATTTTGGTGAAAATCGGACGTTCGGTCTAGGAGGAGTTCGAAATAGTAGGTTTTAAAAAAAAAATAAAGATGGCGGACAGGAAGTTTGACTGACTATGGCAAAATTGGTATCTATGTTTTCAGCATAACCCAAGGAATCTATTGAGATCAGTGTCATTACTATATGGCAAATTTATTCAAAAGTTATTAGCATTTTTGGAAATTTCATTATAACTTTTGACCAAAAGGTGGCGCTGTCTCATAAATTTTTGAGTACCTTTAGGGCGTTGTACTGATGACACCATCTGAGTTTCGTAACGATACGTTCATTGCGTTCATAAAATACAGCATTTTAGCACATAATTCAAAATGGCCGACAGCCAAAATGGCCGATATGGAAAAATTGGATATCAGTCAACTCAACATGACGCCCTGAATCTATCGAGACCACTTTTATGATTTTGGACAAACCGTTCAGAAGTTATTAGCACAAATAGCCTTTTTTCATATCTCCAGACCAGTAGGTGGCGCTGCGCCGAAACGCAGCATGTAGCCTCAGGTCATGCTTGTGATGACATGTAGGAAGTTTGGTTTGAATACGATTAGCGATGCGGAGATACAGCCTTATGTCTGTTTTTGCAAGCGCTACGTAAAATTTGTTTTGCGCGTTTATCGAAAACGGTTTGACGAATCAACTTGAATTCCATAACTTTTTGTCCCCACAGCCTGAAGATGATCTGGTGCAATTTTGGTGCAAATCGGACAAAACCGTCTAGGACGAGTTCGCAAAAGAAGGTTTTTTGGACAATTCAAAATGGCGGCCATATTTTTATGACGGAAAATGACGTCATAGGGTCCAGTCGAATCGTCGTGAGCTCAGGAATCAGAGGAAAAAAGAATTTTGTTGATTAGGCCTTACGGTTTAAAAGTTATTAGCATAATTTAAGTGAAACTTTGGACAGGTGGTGGCGCTAGAGGGGAATGAGTTAGAGACACCAAAATTGGTGCAATTACTGTTGGGGAATGTCCTCTATCAGAATGTCAAACCGGAACAACTTTCCCGCATACGCTTCTATGGGCTGCCATAGACGCCCAGTCGGAAGAAGCAGAATAATAATAAATATAGCTGCAAGCAGCAATCACCGGGGCCAAGCGCAAGCAAGACGACAAGACATGCCAAGTGGCTGGGAGTGTGAGACCCACTGCAGCAAGGAGCAATTAAAGACATTTGAAGATGAATTTTGGCAAAATGGTTGAAAAATCACATACAATAACTAAAAATATGATTATCACTTTCGACCCACTAGGTGGCGCAGTTACGAAACTGATGTGATGTGGTCAGAGTGAAGTGACAATGACACATACAAAGTTGGTGTCAATATGTCAAGGCATTGCAGATATAAAGCCTGAATAGTCATTTGGCATCATGCCTCACTTTGCCACTGCGGTATACGAAAACGGTTTTGTCTATCGACACGAAATCCCATAACTTTTACTCGGCACAGTCTGGAGATGACACCGATCCGATTTTGTGAAAATCGGACGTTCGTTCTAGAGGAGTTCGAAAAAGTAGGTTTTAAAAGAAAATAAAGATGGCGGACAGGAACTTTGATTGACTATGGCAAAATGGTATCTATGTTTTCAGCATAACCCAAGGAATCTATTGAGATCAGTGTCATTACTATAGGCAAATTTATTCAAAAGTTATTAGCATTTTTGGGAAATTTCATTATAACTTTTGACCAAAAGGTGGCGCTGTCTCATAAATTTTTGAGTACTTTTAGGGCGTTGTACTGATGACCCATACTGAGTTTCGTACGATACGTTCATGCGTTCATAAAAATACAGCATTTTAGCACATAATTCAAATGGCCGACAGCCCAAATGGCCGATATGGGAAAATTGGATATCAGTCGACTCAGCACGATGCCCTGACTCTAACGAGACCACTTTGTGATGTTTGGACAAACCGTTCAGAAGTTATAAGCAAAAATATAATATTCCTCTTATCTCCGGACCAGTAGGTGGCGCTGCGCCGAAACGCAGCATGTAGCCTCAGGTCATGCTTGTGATGACATGTACCAAATTTGGTCTGAATCCGATAAAGCGTTGTGGAGATACGGCCTACGTCTGTTTTTGCAAGCGCTACGTAAAATTATTTGCGCGGTATTCGAGAACAGTAATTCGAATCAACTTGAATTCCATAACTTTTGTTGTCATGGTCTGGAGTTGATCTGGTTCAATTTTCGTGAAATTCGGAGCACGGCCTAGGAGGAGTTCGAAAAAGTAGGTTTTTTGGAAAATTCAAAATGGCGGGAAAACTATTATGACGGAAAATGACGTCATAGGTGCAATCGAATCGTCGTGAGCTCAGGAATCAGAGGAAAAAAGAATTTTGATTCTAGCCCTTACGGTTCAAAAGTTATCAGCATAGACATGAGTGAAACTTTGGACTGTTGGTGGCGCTAGAGGGAATGAGTTGGAGACACCAAAATTGGTGTATTTAATGTTGGGGACTGTCCTCTATCAGAATGTCAAATAAAATCAACTTTCCCCGCAAGCGGTTCATAGGGCTGCCATAGACTTCAATGGCGGAAGAAGAAGAAACGGAAGAATATAATAATAAGAACGCCAACAAAAACAATAGGTGCCTCCGCACTTTCAGTGCTTGGCCCCTAAATATAGCTGCAAGCAGCCATTACGGGGCCAAGCGCAAAAGCAGACGACGATATGCCTACATGGCTGAAAGTGTGAGACAAACTGCAGAAAGGAGCAATTAAAGACATTTAAAGATGAATTTTGGCAAAATGGTTGAAAATCACATACAATAACTAACAATATGAATATCACTTACGACCATAGGTGGCGCAAATACGAACTGATGTGATTGTGGTCAGAGTGAAGTGACAATGACACATACAAGTTTGGTGTCAATATGTCAAGGCATTGCAGATATAAAGCCTGAATAGTCATTTTGGCATCATGCCCTCAACTTTGCCACTGCGGTATACGAAACGGTTTCGTGTATCGACACGAAATCCATAACTTTTACTCGGCACGGTCTGGAGATGACACGATCCGATTTTTGGTGAAAATCGGACGTTCGGTCTAGGAGGAGTTCGAAAAAGTAGGTTTAAAAAGAAAATAAAGATGGCGGACAGGAAGTTTGGCTGACTATGGCAAAATTGGTATCTATGTTTTCAGCATAACCCAAGGAATCTATTGAGACCAGTGTCATTACTATAGGCAAATTTATTCAAAAGTTATTAGCATTTTGGAAATTTCATTATAACTTTTGACCAAAGGTGGCGCTGTCTCATAAATATTTGAGTACCTTTAGGGCCTTGTACTGATGACCCATACTGAGTTTCGTAACGATACGTTCATGCGTTCATAAAATACAGCATTTTAGCACATAATTCAAAATGGCCGACAGCCAAAATGGCCGATATGGGAAAATTGGATATCAGTCGACCTCAGTATGACGCCCTGAATCTAACGAGACCACTTTTGGTGATTTTTGGGACAAACCGTTCAGAAGTTATAAGCAAAAACATAAATTCTTCATATCTCCGGACCAGTAGGTGGCGCTGTGCCGAAACGCAGCATGTAGCCTCAGGTCATGCTTGTGATGACATGTACCAATTTGGTCTGAATCCGATAAAGCGTTGTGGAGATACGGCCTTACGTCTGTTTTTGCAAGCGCTACGTAAAAATTTATTTGCGCGGTATTCGAGAACGGTAATTCGAATCAACTTGAATTCCCATAACTTTTGGTCGTCAAGGTCTGGAGATGATCTGGTTCATTTTTCGTGAAATTCGGAGCAACGGCCTAGGAGGAGTTCGAAAAAGTAGGTTTTTCGGAAAATTCAAATGGCGGGAAAACTATTATGACGGAAAATGACGTCATAGGGTGCAATCGAATTGCCATGAGCTCAGGAATCAGAGGAAAAAAGATTTTGCTTCTAGCCCTTATGGTTCAAAGTTATTAGCATAAACATGAGTGAAACTTTGGACAGCTGGTGGCGCTAGAGGGAATGAGTTGGAGACTCCAAATTTGCTATGGTGATAGTTCAGGCTGTCCTCTATCACTGTGCCAATTTTCATAAGTTTCCCGCAACGTCATACGGTTCTATAGGCTGCATAGACGCCCAGTCGGAAAAAGAAAAAGAAAAGAAGAAGATAAACGGAACAGATACAATAGGTGCCCCGCACCCTGTCAGTGCTTGGCCCCTAAATATAGCTGCAAGCAGCCATTACGGGGCCAAGCGCAAAAGCAGACGACGAGATATGCCTACATGGCTGAAAGTGTGAGACAAACTGCAGAAAGGAGCAATTAAAGACATTTAAAGATGAATTTTGGCAAAATGGTTGGAAAATCACATACAATAACTAACAATATGATTATCACTTACGACCAATAGGTGGGCGCAATTACGAAACTGATGTGATGTGGTCAGAGTGAAGTGACAATGACACATACAAAGTTTGGTGTCAATATGTCAAGGCATTGCAGATATAAAGCCTGAATAGTCATTTTGGCATCATGCCTCAACTTTGCCACTGCGGTATACGAAAACGGTTTCGTGTATCGACACGAAATCCATAACTTTTACTCGGCACGGTCTGGAGATGACACGATCCGATTTTGGTGAAAATCGGACGTTCGGTCTAGGAGGAGTTCGAAAAAAGTAGGTTTAAAAAGAAAATAAAGATGGCGGACAGGAAGTTTGGCTGACTATGGCAAAATTGGTATCTATGTTTTCAGGCATAACCCAAGGAATCTATTGAGACCAGTGTCATTACTATAGGCAAATTATTCAAAAGTTATTAGCATTTTTGGAAATTTCATTATAACTTTTGACCAAAAGGTGGCGCTGTCTCATAAATATTTGAGTACCTTTAGGGCCTTGTACTGATGACCCTACTACTGAGTTTCGTAACGATACGTTCATGCGTTCATAAAATACAGCATTTTAGCACATAATTCAAAATGGCCGACAGCCCAAAATGGCCGATATGGGAAAATTGGATATCAGTCGACTCAGTATGACGCCCTGAATCTAACGAGACCACTTTTGTGATTTTTGACAAACCGTTCAGAAGTTATAAGCAAAAACATAAATTCTTCATATCTCCGGACCAGTAGGTGGCGCTGTGCCGAAACGCAGCATGTAGCCTCAGGTCATGCTTGTGATGACATGTACCAAATTTGGTCTGAATCCGATAAAGCGTTGTGGAGATACGGCCTTACGTCTGTTTTTGCAAGCGCTACGTAAAATTTATTTGCGCGGTATTCGAGAACGGTACTTCGAATCAACTTGAATTCCATACTTTTGGTCGTCAAGGTCTGGAGATGATCTGGTTCATTTTTCGTGAAATTCGGAGCAACGGCCTAGGAGGAGTTCGAAAAAGTAGGTTTTTCGGAAAATTCAAAATGGCGGGAAAACTATTATGACGGAAAATGACGTCATAGGGTGCAATCGAATTGCCATGAGCTCAGGAATCAGAGGAAAAAAAGAATTTTGCTTCTAGCCCTTATGGTTCAAAAGTTATTAGCATAAACATGAGTGAAACTTTGGACAGCTGGTGGCGCTAGAGGGAATGAGTTGGAGACTCCAAATTTGCTATGGTGATAGTTCAGGCTGTCCTCTATCACTGTGCCAATTTTCATAAGTTTCCCGCAAACGGTTCTATAGGCTGCCATAGACGCCCAGTCGGAAAAAGAAAAAGAAAAAGAAGAAGAAATATAGCTGCAAGCAGCAATCACCGGGGCCAAGCGCAAGCAAGACGACAAGACATGCCCAAAGTGGCTGGGAGTGTGAGACCCACTGCAGCAAGGAGCAATTAAAGACATTTGAAGATGAATTTTGGCAAAATGGTTGAAAAATCACATACAATAACTAAAAATATTGATTCACTTTCGACCCAATAGGTGGCGCAGTTACGAAACTGATGTGATGTGGTCAGAGTGAAGTGACAATGACACATACAAAGTTTGGTGTCAATATGTCAAGGCATTGCAGATATAAAGCCTGAATAGTCATTTTGGCATCATGCCTCAACTTTGCCACTGCGGTATACGAAAACGGTTTTGTCTATCGACACGAAATCCATAACTTTTACTCGGCACAGTCTGGAGATGACACGATCCGATTTTGGTGAAAATCGGACGTTCGGTCTAGGAGGAGTTCGAAAAAGTAGGTTTTAAAAGAAAATAAAGATGGCGGACAGGAACTTTGATTGACTATGGCCAAATTGGTATCTATGTTTTCAGCATAACCCAAGGAATCTATTGAGATCAGTGTCATTACTATAGGCAAATTTATTCAAAAGTTATTAGCATTTTTGGAAATTTCATTATAACTTTTGACCAAAAGGTGGCGCTGTCTCATAAATTTTTGAGTACTTTTAGGGCGTTGTACTGATGACCCATACTGAGTTTCGTAACGATACGTTCATGCGTTCATAAAATACAGCATTTTAGCACATAATTCAAAATGGCCGACAGCCAAAATGGCCGATATGGGAAAATTGAATATCAGTCAACTCAGCACGACGCCCTGAATCTAACGAGACCACTTTTGTGATTTTTGGACAAACCGTTCAGAAGTTATAAGCAAAAACATAATTATTCATATCTCCGGACCAGTAGGTGGCGCTGCGCCCGAAACGCAGCAAGTAACCTCAGGTCATGCTTGTGACGACATGTACCAAATTTGGTCTGAATCCGATAAAGCGTTGTGGAGATACGGCCTTACGTCTGTTTTTGCAAGCGCTACGTAAAATTTATTTGCGCGGTATTCGAGAACGGTAATTCGAATCAACTTGAATTCCATAACTTTTGGTCGTCAAGGTGTGGAGATGATCTGGTTCATTTTTCGTGAAATTCGGAGCAACGGCCTAGGAGGAGTTCGAAAAAGTAGGTTTTTCGGAAAATTCAAAATGGCGGGAAAACTATTATGACGGAAAATGACGTCATATGGTGCAGTCGAATCGTCATGAGCTCAGGAATCAGAGGAAAAAAGAATTTTGTTTCTAGCCCTTGTGGTTCAAAAGTTATTAGCATAAACATGAGTGAAACTTTGGACAGCTGGTGGCGCTAGAGGGAATGAGTTGGAGACTCCAAATTTGCTATGGTGATAGTTCAGGCTGTCCTCTATCACTGTGCCAATTTGTATAAGTTTCCCGCAAACGGTTCTATAGGCTGCCATAGACGCCCAGTCGGAAGAAAAAGAAAAAAAAGAAAAAGAAAAAGAAAAAGAAGAATAAGAACGGGAACAGATACAATAGGTGCCCGCACCTTCAGTGCTTGGCCCCTAAATATAGCTGCAAGCAGCCATTACGGGGCCAAGCGCAAAAGCAGACGACGAGATATGCCTACATGGCTGAAAGTGTGAGACAAACTGCAGCAAGGAGTACTTGAAGACATTTAAAGATGAATTTTGGCAAAATGGTTGAAAAATCACATACAATAACTAAAAATATGATTATCACTTTCGACCAATAGGTGGCGCAGTTACGAAACTGATGTGATGTGGTCAGAGTGAAGTGACAATGACACATACAAAGTTTGGTGTCAATATGTCAAGGCATTGCAGATATAAAGCCTGAATAGTCATTTTGGCATCATGCCTCAACTTTGCCACTGCGGTATACAAAAACGGTTTCGTCTATCGACACGAAATCCATAACTTTTACTCGGCACGGTCTGGAGATGACACGATCCGATTTTGGTGAAAATCGGACGTTCGGTCTAGGAGGAGTTCGAAAAAGTAGGTTTTCAAAGAAAATAAAGATGGCGGACAGGAAGTTTAGCTGACTATGGCAAAATTGGTATCTATGTTTTCAGCATAACCCAAGGAATCTATTGAGATCAGTGTCATTACTATAGGCAAATTTATTCAAAAGTTATTAGCATTTTTGGAAATTTCATTATAACTTTTGACCAAAAGGTGGCGCTGTCTCATAAATTTTTGAGTACCTTTAGGGCGTTGTACTGATGACCCATACTGAGTTTCGTAACGATACGTTCATGCGTTCATAAAATACAGCATTTTAGCACATAATTCAAAATGGCCGACAGCCAAAATGGCCGATATGGGAAAATTGGATATCAGTCAACTCAACATGACGCCCTGAATCTATCGAGACCACTTTTATGATTTTTGGACAAACCGTTCAGAAGTTATAAGCAAAAATAGCCTTTTTTCATATCTCCGGACCAGTAGGTGGCGCTGCGCCGAAACGCAGCATGTAGCCTCAGGTCATGCTTGTGATGACATGTACCAAATTTGGTCTGAATCCGATAAAGCGTTGTGGAGATACGGCCTTACGTCTGTTTTCGCAAGCGCTACGTACAATTTATTTGCGCGGTATTCGAGAACGGTAATTCGAATCAACTTGAATTCCATAACTTTTGGTCGTCAAGGTCTGGAGATGATCTGGTTCATTTTTCGTGAAATTCGGAGCAACGGCCTAGGAGGAGTTCGAAAAAGTAGGTTTTTCGGAAAATTCAAAATGGCGGGAAAACTATTATGACGGAAAATGACGTCATAGGGTGCAGTCGAATCGTCATGAGCTCAGGAATCAGAGGATAAAAGAATTTTGTTTCTAGCCCTTGTGGTTCAAAAGTTATTAGCATAAACATGAGTGAAACTTTGGACAGCTGGTGGCGCTAGAGGGAATGAGTTGGAGACTCTAAATTTGCTATGGTGATAGTTCAGGCTGTCCTCTATCACTGTGCCAATTTTCATAAGTTTCCCGCAAACGGTTCTATAGGCTGCCATAGACGCCCAGTCGGAAGAAAAAGAAAAAAAAGAAAAAGAAGAATAAGAACGGGAACAGATACAATAGGTGCCTCCGCACTTTCAGTGCTTGGCCCCTAAATATAGCTGCAAGCAGCAATCACCGGGGCCAAGCGCAATCAAGACGACAAGACATGCCAAAGTGGCTGGGAGTGTGAGACCCACTGCAGCAAGGAGCAATTAAAGACATTTGAAGATGAATTTTGGCAAAATGGTTGAAAAATCACATACAATAACTAAAAATATGATTATCACTTTCGACCAATAGGTGGCGCAATTACGAAACTGATGTGATGTGGTCAGAGTGAAGTGACAATGACACATACAAAGTTTGGTGTCAATATGTCAAGGCATTGCAGATATAAAGCCTGAATAGTCATTTTGGCATCATGCCTCAACTTTGCCACTGCGGTATACGAAAACGGTTTTGTCTATCGACACGAAATCCATAACTTTTACTTGGCACAGTCTGGAGATGACACGATCCGATTTTGGTGAAAATCGGACGTTCGGTCTAGGAGGAGTTCGAAAAAGTAGGTTTTAAAAGAAAATAAAGATGGCGGACAGGAACTTTGATTGACTATGGCAAAATTGGTATCTATGTTTTC
Source organism: Phoxinus dragarum (assembly GCA_033366665.1). NCBI lineage: Eukaryota > Metazoa > Chordata > Actinopteri > Cypriniformes > Leuciscidae > Phoxinus > Phoxinus dragarum. The sequence continues at coordinate 140,295 of JARPMJ010001644.1, read as the reverse complement.
AGCATAACCCAAGGAATCTATTGAGATCAGTGTCATTACTATAGGCAAATTTATTCAAAAGTTATTAGCATTTTTGGAAATTTCATTATAACTTTTGACCAAAAGGTGGCGCTGTCTCATAAATTTTTGAGTACTTTTAGGGCGTTGTACTGATGACCCATACTGAGTTTCGTAACGATACGTTCATGCGTTCATAAAATACAGCATTTTAGCACATAATTCAAAATGGCCGACAGCCAAAATGGCCGATATGGGAAAATTGGATATCAGTCGACTCAGCACGATGCCCTGAATCTAACGAGATCACTTTTGTGATTTTTGGACAAACCGTTCAGAAGTTATAAGCAAAAATATAAATTCTTCATATATCCGGACCAGTAGGTGGCGCTGCGCCGAAACGCAGCATGTAGCCTCAGGTCATGCTTGTGATGACATGTACCAAATTTGGTCTGAATCCGATAAAGCGTTGTGGAGATACGGCCTTACGTCTGTTTTTGCAAGCGCTACGTAAAATTTATTTGCGCGGTATTCGAGAACGGTAATTCGAATCAACTTGAATTCCATAACTTTTTGTCGTCATGGTCTGGAGTTGATCTGGTTCAATTTTCGTGAAATTCGGAGCAACGGCCTAGGAGGAGTTTGAAAAAGTAGTTTTTTTGGAAAATTCAAAATGGCGGGAAAACTATTATGACGGAAAATGACGTCATATGGTGCAATCGAATCGTCGTGAGCTCAGGAATCAGAGGAAAAAAGAATTTTGCTTCTAGCCCTTACGGTTCAAAAGTTATCAGCATAGACATGAGTGAAACTTTGGACTGTTGGTGGCGCTAGAGGGAATGAGTTGGAGACACCAAAATTGGTGTATTTAATGTTGGGACTGTCCTCTATCAGAATGTCAAATAAAATCAACTTTCCCGCAAGCGGTTCATAGGGCTGCCATAGACTTCAATGGCGGAAGAAGAAGAATAATAAATATAGCTGCAAGCAGCCATTACGGGGCCAAGCGCAAAAGCAGACGACGAGATATGCCTACATGGCTGAAAGTGTGAGACAAACTGCAGCAAGGTGCAATTAAAGACATTTGAAGATGAATTTTGGCAAAATGGTTGAAAAATCACATACAATAACTAAAAATATGATTATCACTTTCGACCAATAGGTGGCGCAATTACGAAACTGATGTGATGTGTTCAGAGTGAAGTGACAATGACACTTACAAATTTTGGTGTCAATATGTCAAGGCATTGCAGATATAAAGCCTGAATAGTCATTTTGGCATCATGCCTCAAATTTGCCACTGCGGTATACGAAAACGGTTTCGTCTATCGACACGAAATCCATAACTTTTACTCGGCACGGTCTGGAGATGACACGATCCGATTTTGGTGAAAATCGGACGTTCGGTCTAGGAGGAGTTCGAAAAAGTAGGTTTTAAAAGAAAATAAAGATGGCGGACAGGAAGTTTGGCTGACTATGGCAAAATTGGTATCTATGTTTTCAGCATAACCCAAGGAATCTATTGAGATCAGTGTCATTACTATAGGCAAATTTATTCAAAAGTTATTAGCATTTTTGGAAATTTCATTATAACTTTTGACCAAAAGGTGGCGCTGTCTCATAAATTTTTGAGTACCTTTAAGGCGTTGTACTGATGACCCATACTGAGTTTCGTAACGATACGTTCATGCGTTCATAAAATACAGCATTTTAGCACATAATTCAAAATGGCCGACAGCCAAAATGGCCGATATGGGAAAATTGGATATCAGTCGACTCAGCACGATGCCCTGAATCTAACGAGACCACTTTTGTGATTTTTGGACAAACCGTTCAAAAGTTATAAGCAAAAACATAAATTCTTAATATCTCCGGACCAGTAGGTGGCGCTGCGCCGAAACGCAGCATGTAGCCTCAGGTCATGCTTGTGATGACATGTACCAAATTTGGTCTGAATCCGATAAAGCGTTGTGGAGATACAGCCTTACGTCTGTTTTTGCAAGCGCTACGTAAAATTTATTTGCGCGGTATTCGAGAACGGTTATTCGAATCAACTTGATTTCCATAACTTTTTGTCGTCATGGTCTGGAGATGATCTGGTTCAATTTTCGTGAAATTCGGAGCAACGGCCTAGTAGGAGTTCGAAAAAGTAGGTTTTTCGGAAAATTCAAAATGGCGGGAAATCTATTATGACGGAAAATGACGTCATAGGGTGCATTCGAATCGCCATGAGCTCAGGAATCAGAGGAAAAAAGAATTTTGTTTCTAGCCCTTGTGGTTCAAAAGTTATTAGCATAAACATGAGTGCAACTTTGGACAGCTGGTGGCGCTAGAGGGAATGAGTTGGAGACTCCAAATTTGCTATGGTGATAGTTCAGGCTGTCCTCTATCACTGTGCCAATTTTCATAAGTTTCCCGCAAACGGTTCTATAGGCTGCCATAGACGCCCAGTCGGAAAAAGAAAAAGAAAAAGAAAAAGAAGAAGAATAAGAACGGGAACAGATACAATAGGTGCCCGCACCTTCAGTGCTTGGCCCCTAAATATAGCTGCAAGCAGCAATCACCGGGGCCAAGCGCAAAAGCAGACGACGAGATATGCCTACATGGCTGAAAGTGTGAGACAAACTGCAGCAAGGAGCAATTAAAGACATTTGAAGATGAATTTTGGCAAAATGGTTGAAAAATCACATACAATAACTAAAAATATGATTATCACTTTCGACCAATAGGTGGCGCAGTTACGAAACTGATGTGATGTGGTCAGAGTGAAGTGACAATGACACATACAAAGTTTGGTGTCAATATGTGAAGGCATTGCAGATATAAAGCCTGAATAGTCATTTTGGCATCATGCCTCAACTTTGCCACTGCGGTATACGAAAACGGTTTCGTCTATCGACACGAAATCCATAACTTTTACTCGGCACGGTCTGGAGATGACACGATCCGATTTTGGTGAAAATCGGACGTTCGGTCTAGGAGGAGTTCGAAAAAGTAGGTTTTATAAAGAAAATAAAGATGGCGGACAGGAAGTTTGGCTGACTATGGCAAAATTGGTATCTATGTTTTCAGCATAACCCAAGGAATCTATTGAGATCAGTGTCATTACTATAGGCAAATTTATTCAAAAGTTATTAGCATTTTTGGAAATTTCATTATAACTTTTGACCAAAAGGTGGCGCTGTCTCATAAATTTTTGAGTACCTTTAGGGCGTTGTACTGATGACCCATACTGAGTTTCGTAACGATACGTTCATGCGTTCATAAAATACAGCATTTTAGCACATAATTAAAAATGGCCGACAGCCAAAATGGCCGATATGGGAAAATTGGATATCAGTCAACTCAGCACGACGCCCTGAATCTAACGAGACCACTTGTGTGATTTTTGGACAAACCGTTCAGAAGTTATAAGCAAAAACATAAATTCTTCATATCTCCGGACCAGTAGGTGGCGCTGCGCCGAAACGCAGCATGTAGCCTCAGGTCATGCTTGTGATGACATGTACCAAATTTGGTCTGAATCCATTAAAGCGTTGTGGAGATACGGCCTTACGTCTGTTTTCGCAAGCGCTAAGTAAAATTTATTTGCGCGGTATTCAAGAACGATAATTCGAATCAACTTGAATTCCATAACTTTTGATCGTCAAGGTCTGGAGATGATCTGGTTTATTTTTCGTGAAATTCGGAGCAACGGCCTAGGAGGAGTTCGAAAAAGTAGGTTTTTCGGAAAATTCAAAATGGCGGGAAAACTATTATGACGGAAAATGACGTCATAGGGTGCAGTCGAATCGTCATGAGCTCAGGAATCAGAGGAAAAAAGAATTTTGTTTCTAGCCCTTGTGGTTCAAAAGTTATTAGCATAAACATGAGTGAAACTTTGGACAGCTGGTGGCGCTAGAGGGAATGAGTTGGAGACTCCAAATTTGCTATGGTGATAGTTCAGGCTGTCCTCTATCACTGTGCCAATTTGTATAAGTTTCCCGCAAACGGTTCTATAGGCTGCCATAGACGCCCAGTCGGAAGAAAAAGAAAAAAAAGAAAAAGAAAAAGAAAAAGAAGAAAATAAGAACGGGAACAGATACAATAGGTGCCCGCACCTTCAGTGCTTGGCCCCTAAAGATATGCCTACATGGCTGAAAGTGTGAGACAAACTGCAGCAAGGTGCAATTAAAGACATTTGAAGATGAATTTTGGCAAAATGGTTGAAAAATCACATACAATAACTAAAAATATGATTATCACTTTCGACCAATAGGTGGCGCAATTACGAAACTGATGTGATGTGTTTAGAGTGAAGTGACAATGACACTTACAAATTTTGGTGTCAATATGTCAAGGCATTGCAGATATAAAGCCTGAATAGTCATTTTGGCATCATGCCTCAAATTTGCCACTGCGGTATACGAAAACGGTTTCGTCTATCGACACGAAATCCATAACTTTTACTCGGCACGGTCTGGAGATGACACGATCCGATTTTGGTGAAAATCGGACGTTCGGTCTAGGAGGAGTTCGAAAAAGTAGGTTTAAAAGAAAATAAAGATGGCGGACAGGAAGTTTGGCTGACTATGGCAAAATTGGTATCTATGTTTTCAGCATAACCCAAGGAATCTATTGAGACCAGTGTCATTACTATAGGCAAATTTATTCAAAAGTTATTAGCATTTTTGGAAATTTCATTATAACTTTTGACCAAAAGGTGGCGCTGTCTCAAAAATTTTTGAGTACCTTTAGGGCGTTGTACTGATGACCCATACTGAGTTTCGTAACGATACGTTCATGCGTTCATAAAATACAGCATTTTAGCACATAATTCAAAATGGCCGACAGCCAAAATGGCCGATATGGGAAAATTGAATATCAGTCAACTCAGCACGACGCCCTGAATCTAACGAGACCACTTTTGTGATTTTTGGACAAACCGTTCAGAAGTTATAAGCAAAAACATAAATTATTCATATCTCCGGACCAGTAGGTGGCGCTGCGCCGAAACGCAAGCAAGTAACCTCAGGTCATGCTTGTGACGACATGTACCAAATTTGGTCTGAATCCGATAAAGCGTTGTGGAGATACGGCCTTACGTCTGTTTTTGCAAGCGCTACGTAAAATTTATTTGCGCGGTATTCGAGAACGGTAATTCGAATCAACTTGAATTCCATAACTTTTTGGTCGTCATAGTCTGGAGATGATCTGGTTCATTTTTCGTGAAATTCGGAGCAACGGCCTAGGAGGAGTTCGAAAAAGTAGGTTTTTCGGAAAATTCAAAATGGCGGGAAAACTATTATGACGGAAAATGACGTCATAGGGTGCAGTCGAATCGTCGTGAGCTCAGGAATCAGAGGAAAAAAGAATTTTGTTTCTAGCCCTTGTGGTTCAAAAGTTATTAGCATAAACATGAGTGAAACTTTGGACAGCTGGTGGCGCTAGAGGGAATGAGTTGGAGACTCCAAATTTGCTATGGTAATAGTTCAGGCTGTCCTCTATCACTGTGCCAATTTGTATAAGTTTCCCGCAAACGGTTCTATAGGCTGCCATAGACGCCCAGTCGGAAGAAAAAGAAAAAAAAGAAAAAAGAAAAAGAAAAAGAAGAATAAGAACGGGAACAGATACAATAGGTGCCCGCACCTTCAGTGCTTGGCCCCTAATAAGAACCGGAACAGATACAATAGGTGCCCGCACCTTCAGTGCTTGGCCCCTAATAATAATAATAGGAACGCCAACAAAAACCAATAGGTGCCTCCGCACTTTCAGTGCTTGGCCCCTAAATATAGCTGCAAGCAGCAATCACCGGGGCCAAGCGCAAGCAAGACGACAAGACATGCCAAAGTGGCTGGGAGTGTGAGACCCACTGCAGCAAGGAGCAATTAAAGACATTTGAAGATGAATTTTGGCAAAATGGTTGAAAAATCACATACAATAACTAAAAATATGATTATCACTTTCGACCAATAGGTGGCCGCAGTTACGAAACTGATGTGATGTGGTCAGAGTGAAGTGACAATGACACATACAAAGTTTGGTGTCAATATGTCAAGGCATTGCAGATATAAAGCCTGAATAGTCATTTTGGCATCATGGCCTCAACTTTGCCACTGCGGTATACGAAAACGGTTTTGTCTATCGACACGAAATCCATAACTTTTACTCGGCACAGTCTGGAGATGACACGATCCGATTTTGGTGAAAATCGGACGTTCGGTCTAGGAGGAGTTCGAAAAAGTAGGTTTAAAAGAAAATAAAGATGGCGGACAGGAACTTTGATTGACTATGGCAAAATTGGTATCTATGTTTTCAGCATAACCCAAGGAATCTATTGAGATCAGTGTCATTACTATAGGCAAATTTATTCAAAAGTTATTAGCATTTTGGAAATTTCATTATAACTTTTGACCAAAAGGTGGCGCTGTCTCATAAATTTTTGAGTACTTTTAGGGCGTTGTACTGATGACCCATACTGAGTTTCGTAACGATACGTTCATGCGTTCATAAAAATACAGCATTTTAGCACATAATTCAAAATGGCCGACAGCCAAAATGGCCGATATGGGAAAATTGGATATCAGTCGACTCAGCACGATGCCCTGAATCTAACGAGACCACTTTTGTGATTTTTGGACAAACCGTTCAGAAGTTATAAGCAAAAACATAAATTCTTCATATCTCCGGACCAGTAGGTGGCGCTGCGCCGAAACGCAGCATGTAGCCTCAGGTCATGCTTGTGATGACATGTACCAAATTTGGTCTGAATCCGATAAAGCGTTGTGGAGATACGGCCTTACGTCTGTTTTCGCAAGCGCTACGTACAATTTATTTGCGCGGTATTCGAGAACGGTAATTCGAATCAACTTGAATTCCATAACTTTTGGTCGTCAAGGTCTGGAGATGATCTGGTTCATTTTTCGTGAAATTCGGAGCAACGGCCTAGGAGGATTTCGAAAAAGTAGGTTTTTCGGAAAATTCAAAATGGCGGGAAAACTATTATGACGGAAAATGACGTCATAGGGTGCAGTCGAATCGTCATGAGCTCAGGAATCAGAGGATAAAAGAATTTTGTTTTCTAGCCCTTGTGGTTCAAAAGTTATTAGCATAAACATGAGTGAAACTTTGGACAGCTGGTGGCGCTAGAGGGAATGAGTTGGAGACTCCAAATTTGCTATGGTGATAGTTCAGGCTGTCCTCAATCACTGTGCCAATTTTCATAAGTTTCCCGCAAACGGTTCTATAGGCTGCCATAGACGCCCAGTCGGAAGAAAAAGAAAAAAAAGAAAAAGAGAGAATAAGAACGGGAACAGATACAATAGGTGCCCGCACCTTCAGTGCTTGGCCCCTAAAAAGAAGAAGAATAAGAACGGGAACAGAAACAATAGGTGCCCGCACCTTCAGTGCTTGGCCCCTAATAATAGGAACGGGAACAGAAACAATAGGTGCCCGCACCTTCAGTGCTTGGCCCCTAATAATAGGAACGGGAACAGAAACAATAGGTGCCTACGCACTTTCAGTGCTTGGCCCCTAATAAGAACCAGAACAGATACAATACATAGTTTAATACGTGAACAACTACTAGCGCTAAACACTACAGAACTATCCAATACCTAGAGGTTGGAAAACATTATAACCGAACAACGCGTATGGGTTTAGAAACGCACTGAACGTGTTAATGATGATGATAATAATAATGATAACGAAACTGGTAAAAGGCAGGGGTTTCAACTCAAGCGAATTATAATCAACTCCTTCCTAATATGGGTCTTAGTCAGGATGAAATTCACACACTGACGACTGAAGGAGGGCAAGTAGGTGATTTCACGATAACTCCGAGATCACGCTTCCATGGATTAGACATTTATAGAACTCTGAATCTCAGCGAAAAAGATTCAAACGACCTGGCAGATTTTCATATTCATCTGCACAATATTTTAAATGAGATTGTGGATTTTTCTCACCTGATGGCCGGTGAAACAGGATATGTAAATATTGCATTAACGGGTTCTAGTCTGAGTACTTCTATAAACGCGGTCTTAACACCTGAAAACAATGCAATGACATTTATTAATCAGATTGAATGCAACAACATTTATTAATCAGATTGAACAAGCGAGCCAGAGTAACAGCGAAGTAAACACAGACTTTGTGACACAAACATTGTCACTACAGATCTCTATTGCGCTGGATAAGCCAGGTGGTGCACGTAGAAGAATTACAGACGTTGGTGTGACGGTCTTGCCTGGGCGGTCTTTCTGCGAAGTGGAGCTGCACAATGAGGAAACAAAACATGGAAATAAGGGATCCAGTTCACAGAGAATAAATCAGTTCCACAGCATGTCTTGTTATCTCTGCTGTTTATTTAAAACAGTACTCTTTCTTTTTAATCTTTTTTAAATGAATGTAATCTTTTTGCGTTGTGATCGTATAGTGAGTACAATTTTGCAAATTGACAATTAAATACATTTTCGGTGAATTAATAACAAATCAACTCAATGAAAAACAGAACAATTCAATTAAATTCAATATAAAGAGAAACATCCCCACCTAGTGGTGAATATGCAGAATTCTACATGAATAAAGCAATTAATCCATAAAACACATTATAACAACATATTTTATACACATTACCTGCACAATGAGGAAACAAAACATGGAAATAAGGGATCCAGTTCACAGAGAATAAATCAGTTCTACATAAAACACAAAACAATGCACCAATTAATTACAATTATGCCTCATAATACAAAGTCAAAACAACTCTATATAAAATAACACACTCGATGCCAAAACACATATCAAAAGTTGCCTAACAAGTTAATTGTAGCACCAGCGGCGCGAGGCTATAATTAGATGAGCCGCAGGTGCATCGTCAGGATATTTTGTCTGAAGAGCAGTCCTGGGACATCATCAGCACGACAAAGTAGCGCAGCATCTCGTTCCGCTTTTTCAGGGAACAGGGTTACAGTCAAGTAACCCGGAGCGTTCCCTTTCAAAAGCTACAATAGATGCTGCGCTGCTTAGCGCATTGGGAACGAGAATACCCACGCCGCTGTGCTTGAAGGTGTCTGGACTCCCTACGGCTGTGTAGGTGTGCTCACAAGAAACGCAGGAAAGCCCTAGACATTAGCTTGCGATGTCGACTCAAGGACGTGAGAGCCCGGAGTGGTATGAACATCCAAACTATAAAATCTTATGAATGTGTGCGGAGAGGACCAGCCTGCCGCATCACAAACAAACTGCAAGGGGGCTCCTCTTGCCAAGGCAGCAGAGGAGGCGACCCCTCTGGTGGAGTGAGCCCTTAGACCCGTTGGCGAAGCTTGGCCGCGCGCCTCATAGGCAAGAGCAATAGCATCCCTGACCCATGACATGGTCTGTTTAGTGGCGGTGGCAGCACCTCTGTTGCTTCCCCCATAACAAACGAATAGTTGCTCTGACTTACGTCACTGGCTAGTGCGGTGGACGTAGGCCTGAAGAGCACGGACTGGACACAGTCTGTGAGATCTCTCCTGCTCCGCCGTTGTGAACGGTGGAGGGCAGAAGGCCTCTAGAGTGACCAGATGTACAGCCGAGAATGGTACCTTAGGCAGGAAATCCGGATGAGGATGCAATATCACTTTCACCATTCCTGGGGCAAAGTCTAAGCAGGATGGCGATATTGACCGAGCCTGCATGTCCCCGATTCTTTTTAGAGAGGTTATAGCCGTAAGAAAAAAACATCTTTAGGGTCAGAAGTTTATCAGACGCTGACTCTAGAAAAGGGGGGTCTCAACCAGACCCTCTAGGACTATCGCAATGATCACGGTGATTGGTTGTTAGATGACAGGGCCATCATGCGGAACATAACACAGACGCACCAAATCATGGAATTACGACATCTAAATATGTCTGTGTCCTACACAAAATAATAATAATAATGTCATCGAAATGCATGTATAATGACATGTTTGTGCAGGCCCCAGTGAAGTGTAATTCTAAAAAGGCAGAGAGTGAGAGAGAGAGAGAGAGAGAGAAAGGTTGTGAATTAAATTAAATCAAGGTAGCCTAATACCCTAATGAAAACCGCTACCTAATAATGAAAAATGACACTTGCATTAACACTTGCTTGGTTAATTGACATCCTATTAGCCTAAATAGACTACTTAAAGCAAGGAAATGTTGCTCCTATTGAAGTAATGTAATAGTTGAATGACGGTGGATTATGAACTCGCCAAAACGGAAAAGAAAGCCCAACTGGACGCAGGATCAGTTACTGCTGTTGGCCCAGTTGGTGCTGAAAAAAAAAAAAAAAACTTAATAAAAGGGAAATTCGGCACTGGGATACAACATCGAGAATTGTGAAGTTTGCATCGAACACAATCTGGGTATTGATGGAGTGGGTTTTCTTTCTATTCACAAACAAGTCCTTATCCTGACGTGGTGCAATTATTTTAATATGTGTCGATCCGTCTATAGCACCGACCACTCCGGCACACCGGCAATATCCATAAAGCTGGCTCTGTTTCTTTGGAGTTGGCGAATGTCCAAAGGAAAACTTATGAACTGTCGAATAGCTAATATGGGGTCTACAGAGTGCATTGATGGTTTGGTGGATGGATCTGCTTACCGATGGCTGGGATATCGCTAGATCGTCGGCATTACACAATTGCATTTTACCTGTTGCCAGGTAGCGAAGTGTTATCAAACATTTCAATTCGGCACTGATTGGGTTGTTGCGATTAGTTGGCACTGTTATTGCATCCCTCACAAGATCCACAACAATCAGTATTCCCTCACGGTTAAGGCGGTGTCTTTGTAATAACTCCGTGTCATTGGCTGTCTCCAACACACTGTGTCGCGCGGCGATTTTAACCCCCTGGGGTCTGAGGGGTTTTTGGGGCCCTTGAGAGGTTTTGACATGCCCTGACATTTGTGCTTATTTCAGCTACTTACAACATACCTTTGGCCAACACATAATTATGCTGTATTGCAGCACAAACTCTGCTACAATAATATGTGAGCAAAATGGAAGTTACATGTTTGCATTTTATAGAAAAAAAATATTATGCGTGGTTAGTAAGTTTTGGGAAAAAATTTGTCACTGCAATGAGCTCATATAACTCATACTGAATAGTTTGGCACAATACTTTTGAGTTACCATTCTTGTAGGCTAGAATGTTTACTACAAAATGATGTGAAAATCATTCTGATCACTCTTTCACAAAACAACAATATAACGATTTAAACTTTGCAAGTCAGTATTTGTGCCAGTACTGCTTTATGCGTAGGGGTGTTGATGGCCATGAATATGAATGAGGGGAGACAATAGACACTCCCCCATCCATGGCTAATGCCCCATCACGGTGCTGTGAGGCAGAGAGGAGAATCTGAGAATGAGAGGACATTCAAAGGTTTTGTTTTTTAATCTGTTGTTATTGTAATTCCTCTATGTGGAGGAACTAAATGTTGTGCCTCACAAGACCACAGTGCTACCGTACATATATAAACATATAGTACCAGTCAAACGTTTGGACACATTACCATTTTTAATATTTTTAATATTTTTGGAAGATGGCTGCATTTATTTGATAAAAAAATACAGAAACAACAGTAATATTGTGAAATATTATTACAATTTAAAATAATGATTTTCTATTTTAATATACTTTAAAATATAATTTTATTTCTTTGATCAAAGATGAATTTTCAGCATCCTTACTCCAGTCTTCAGTGTCACATGATCCTTCAGAAATCATTCTAATATCATGATTTGATAATCAGCTATTATCAATGTTGGAAACCGTTGTGCCTGCTTAATATTTTTTTTATAACCTGTGATATTTTTTTCAGGATTCACTGATTAAAAAGAAAAGCATTTATTCAAAATAGAAATCTTTCCTAACAATATAACTTAACACATCCTTTCAAAAAAAGAAAGAAAGGTAGTGTATACTGTTACAAACAGACTCATGGGTGAATGTGAGTAAACAGAGGTCATTTGCGGTCCAGTTTCCCCGTGCGGGCAGGAATCACGCAGTCTGTGCAACCATGTCAACATCAGTCTCGGTTTTTCATGACAGGGTGGACTTGGACCTGTTGCTTGTTTGCCATGGCTCTCTTCGGGACCGGTGCTTGGACATGTTCATTGTCACATCTGTTGATAACACAATCAAAGAAACTGTATTATTATCGCTATCAATCACTATGGCCATGGATTAAGAAAAAGACAACCGATTTTGTAATTTCACACAAGAATAGTTAGGCCCTACTTGTATATTATGACGAGTATATTATGTATATTGTAAACACAATTACATTTCATCAGTAAAATATTACGTCTGTGCACTTACCATCATTCTCGATTGAGAACTGAACGACACCTGCGTGTCCCTCTGCTGGAGAAGGAGAGTGTGGTGCAAACACATTCCTAAAAAAATAAAAACAACTGTGTTAGCATACATTATCCAAAGATGGGCGATTAATGGGGTATGGACGCACAATGCATGTAGTCTATATATCTGTTGATGGGCCATAGGACGGAGAAATATCTATTTATGGGCCATAGATCGCGAGCTGTTGATGGCCATTCTGCTGCGCACGCATTTAAAGCATTTCAAACATTTACACCTGCATTCACAATAATCTGTGGCAATATTTTAGCGTGTGTCATAGGCTAACCAAAACCGAACATTTATATATAAAAATATAATGTCTAGTATTTAGACAGTATCACATTTTACCGGAGGCTGAAATATATTTGCACGAAATCATATTTACACCTAAGCAGATATTCGCAAAAGTCAGTATTTTTAGCATGATAATCAGTGTCATAAGCTAATCAAACGGATTGAAATATAATACAAATATGTTTAGAGAGTAATATCACATTGAAACACGACAATATACGAATGTTAGGGATATTGTAAGGCAATCTTTCCTGTAAGATGTCAAAAGCTAACCAAAACTAAGCAAAATATAGTCTGAAAATTCACATGAGTTCTATATAATCAGAAAAGAATTATATAAACACTAAACAACTTACTCGAACTTGTATCCTCTGTGGGATCAATTCGCTCTTGAAAATGCAGCCGTTCTCCGTCTGAGATGCAACCGTTTCTCTGAGGAAAAGGTGAAATCTTCCTCGCTGTCCATAATCATCTGGAGGACGACTTTACAGGAGAAGCGTGCCATCCTCAAAACGCGATGAACTATCCGTGAATCTGACGAGAAACTGCGTGTTTTCATGGCAATGATCGGAGGGCGTGTGCGAGGCGTATATGTCACGGTTCATGAATTCACTGGTTCCTTCGTGTCTCGTGTATTTGTTGTTCTGTGTGTATGGGTGTGTGTGTGTGGGCGTTACCGCTCATTTGGATCGTCAGCGCGCCAGCTGATCTCATTACCCGCACCAGCTGCTGTCAATTCACTCTGCTATATCAACTCATCGGACTCTTCTCTCTTTGTCAGATCGTTGTGTGGTGTTCTCTGTGTGTGTTCATCGTGTTCCTGTCTGCAGTCCTGGTCGTAGTTCGGTTCGTGTTCCTGTTTGGCGTCTCTTTGGATTGTCTCGTCTGGATGTTCACCTGCACTGGATCACCATCACCACCCTCACCATCACGCTGATCATCTGGTCCCTGCGCCACTAGCCCACCCGTGAATCCTGGACTTTGTTTTGCCTCTCACTAACATTTAATAAAGAGTTACTTGCATCTTTGCTTCCGCTCGTGTTTCATGACAGAACGATCTGACCAAGCGATGGAAGCAGCGAGTGGCCCCTCATCTTACCTGGAGGAATTCGTCAAGACCAGCATTGCACGGATGGATTCCCAGGAGAGACACATGAACGAGTCGGGTCGGGCTATTCAAGCTCTTGTGGCGCAGGTGTCCGAGCTCACCCAACAGCTTCAACATCTGCAAGTTCCCACTGCGCCGCCCACACCGCCCGCTCCCCCTGTACCACCAGAGGGCGCCCTCCCAGTCAGAACCTCGTCTACCGGTTCCCGAGTCCTATAACGGTGAGCCTAATTATTGCAGAGCCTTTCTAGCACGCTGTTCGATTGCACTTCTCTTTGCAGCCTAGAACCTTCCTTCGCGAACAGAACAAGGTGGGCGTTCGTGCTCACGCTACTGACTGGGAAGGCGGCCCTATGGGGGACAGCGGTGTGGGGAGAACCAAGATCCATGCTGCGCCTCGTTCCTGGCACTCTCCGCCGAGATGAAGAGAGTCTTCGGACCGTGCCGGTCGCAGGAAGAGAGGCGGCAAGGATTCTCGCGGATCTCAAGCAAGGCGAAAGATCTGTATCTGACTACTCTATTGAATTCCGGACCTTGGCGGCAGAGTGTCAGTGGAACGAGGAGGCGCAGTGGGACATGTTCCTGCATGGGTTGGCTGACCGCGTCCAGAGAGAGATTTACGCTCTTGACCTACCCACTACTCTCAACGGATTGATCGAACTAGCACTTCGTGTGGATTCCCGACTCTCCCGAGTCGAACGTCGGATGCTACCAGCTCGCTTTCCTGGAAGTGCGGCTGAGGCTGTGCGAGCCAGCGGCGTGGACGCGGTCAGCCCCGTCTACGATCACGAGCCCATGCAGGTCGGGCGAGCTCGGCTTTCCCGGGAGGAGAAGGAAAGGCGGAGATCCCAGGGCCTCTGCCTTTACTGTGGCACAGCAGGACATCTGGCTTATAACTGCCCGGTAAAAGGGCAAGCCCGGCGGTAAACCTGAGGCTACTGTCGGGTGGGATCTCCGCTGAGAAGACCTCATCTACATCTACGCTCCCTCCCGGTAAGACTAAGATGGTCAGCCCACACTCACGACTGTCGGGCACTACTGGACTCCGGGGCTGAAGGTAACTTCATGGACTACACATTTGCACTCAAGATTCAGGCTCCCCTTTTACCCCTCCCCCGTACCATCGCAGTTCACGCTCTTAATGGTCAAGTTCTTCCCACCATTTCACTCACCACCGGACCCGTCACACTCATCGTATCTGGCAACCACACTGAAACCATTTCCTTCTACGTTCTGGACTCCCCTCTCGCACCCATTGTTCTAGGACACCCCTGGCTCATCGAACACAACCCCAAGATAGACTGGCAGCAGAGATCAGTGTTGGAATGGAGTAGTAAATGTCATGAGTCTTGTCTTGTGTCTGCCTGTTCGTCTGTGTCTGTCTCTGTTTTTCAGGAGGAAGCAGTGGATTTGTCAAACGTGCCCACGGAGTATCAAGACTTGAAGGAGGTGTTCAGTAAGTCTCGGGCTGCTTCTCTCCCTCCGCATCGTCCCTATGACTGTGCCATAGATCTACTGCCAGGTACATCTCCGCCCAAGGGCAAGCTTTACTCTCTGTCCGTTCCCGAGAGGAGGCCATGGAGAAATATATTTCTGATTCTCTGGCATCCAAATTCATCCGACCTTCCTCTTCTCCAGCGGGGGGCGGGGTTCTTTTTTGTGGGGAAGAAGGACGGTTCTCTGCGACCTTGCATTGATTACCGAGGGCTGAACAACATCACGGTAAAGAATACTTATCCTTTGCCGTTGATGTCTTCAGCCTTCGAGAGGTTGCAGGGAGCGTCGGTCTTCACGAAATTGGATTTACGTAATGCTTATCATTTGGTCCGCATCAGGAAGGGGGATGAATGGAAGACTGCTTTTAAACACCCCCAGGGGGCACTTTGAATACTTGGTCATGCCTTTCGGGTTGTCCAACTCCCCAGCAGTCTTCCAGGCACTCCGTCAACGACGTGCTGCGAGATATGGTCGATCAGTTCATATATGTCTACCTGGATGACATATTGATTTTTTTCTTCTTCTCTCCAGGAGCACGTGCAGCACGTTCGACGAGTGCTTCAGAGGTTGCTAGAGAATGGGCTTTTTGTCAAGGCGGAGGAAATGCGCTTTTCATGCACAGTCTGTTCCTTTCTTAGGGTACATTGTGTCCTCTGAAGGAATGCGTATGGATCCTGAGAAGGTTAAGGCTGTGGTGGAGTGGCCAAGTCCAGATTCCCGTAAGGCCCTACAGAGGTTTTCTGGGGTTCGCCAATTTCTACCGGCGATTCATTCGCAACTTCAGCCAACTAGCCTCACCTCTGACTTCATTGACCTCCCCTAGAACTACGTTCAGGTGGTCAGACGCAGCCGAGGCTGCGTTTGCCAAACTAAAAGGGCCGCTTTGTTTCAGCCCCCATCTTGGTTACCCTGATCCATCACGTCAGTTCGTGGTGGAGGTCGATGCGTTCAGAGGTGGGGGTAGGGGCAGTGCTATCCCAACGTTCTCCTGCAGATGACAGAATGCATCCCCTGCGCGTTTTTGTCTCACCGTTTGTCCCCTGCCGAACGTAATTATGACATTGGTAACAGAGAGTTGTTGGCAGTCAAGTTAGCATTGGAAGAATGGCGCCACTGGTTAGAAGGGTCGGGGGGTACCTTTATCGTTTGGACCGATCATAAGAATCTGGAATACATTAGAACCGCTAAAAGATTGAACTCCAGGCAGGCTCGGTGGGCACTTTTTTTCGGACGTTTTGACTTTTCTCTCTCGTATCGCCCGGGTTCCAAAAACATCAAACCCGATTCTTTATCACGCATTTTTGACCGTTCCGATCGCCCCGTTCTACTCCCGAGTGCATTTTTCCGGAGACCCTAATTATCTCCACACTCACATGGGAGGTCGAATCGAAGGTCAAGACGGCCTTACAAGGGGTAACGCCTCCCGGTCGGTTGTCCACCGAACCGTTTATTTGTGCCAGAGGGATCACGGTCCGATGTTATTCAGTGGGGGCATTGTTCCAATGTGGCTTGTCATCCAGGAGTCAGTCGCACTACATCTTTAGTCAAGCAACGATTTTGGTGGCCACGTATGGCTCGCGACGTTCACAGTTTTGTTTTGGCTTGCTCAGTTTGTGCCACTGGTAAGACTTCCAATCGACCTCCAGATGGGCTCCTTCAACCCGCTGCCGGTCCCTTCGAGACCCTGGTCCCATATCGCACTAGATTTTGTCACCGCCCTCCCACCCTCTCAGGGTAACACGGTAGTTTTGACCGTGGTGGACCGGTTCTCGAAGGCGGCCCCATTTCATTCCCTTGCCCAAATTACCCTCAGCCAAGGAGACAGCGTTGACAGTCGTTAACCACGTCTTTCGGTTACATGGCCTCCCGACGGACGTGGTTTCCGACAGAGGACCCCAATTCGTGTCCAAATTTTGGCAAGAGTTTTGTAGGTTTACTGGGGGCGACTGTTAGTCTGTCCTCAGGGTTTCATCCCCAGAGCAATGGTCAAACTGAGAGAGCCAACCAGGATTTGGAGAGGAACGTTGCGATGTCTGGTCTCCAAGAATCCTTCCTCATGGAGCCAACAATTGTCAATGGTGGAGTACGCCCACAATTCGTTACCAGTGTCATCTACGGGCCTATCTCCGTTTGAGTGTAGTCTAGGTTACCAGCCACCAATTTTTCCTAGTCTGGAATCCGAAGTCGCGGTCCCCTCCGCTCACGCTTTCGTCCAGAGGTGTCATCGCACTTGGACTAGAGCCCGCGAGACTCTACTCCAAGTGGGAGCGCGCACCAAGGCCAAGGCCGATCGCCACCGGTCTAGACCTCCCGTTTATGTCGTCGGTTCCAAAGTGTGGCTTTCTACCAAGAACATTCCTCTCCGCTCCGTATCTAATAAGCTTGCACCCCAAATTCATTGGCCCGTTCTCTGTCACCAAGATCATTAGTCCGGTGGCAGTCCGCCTCAATCTTCCTCCGGTGTACAGGAGAATTCATCCCGTTTTTCATGTATCCAAAATCAAGCCCGTGTTTTTTTCACGCATTAATCCGCCAGTCCCGGTTCCCCCACCGCCGCGGCTCGTAGAAGGGGAGGCCACTTATTCGGTGAATCGTATTCTGGACTCAAGGCGGAGGGGACGAGGAGTCCAGTACTTGGTGGACTGGGAAGGTTACGGTCCAGAGGAGAGAAGTTGGGTACCTGCTAGAGACATCCTGGATCACTCCCTTATTGATGATTACAATCGACAGGTAAGGGAGTCTGGGGACGCCAGGAGGCGTTCCTAGGAGGAGGGGTACTGTCACGGTTCATGAATTCACTGGTTCCTTCGTGTCTCGTGTATTTGTTGTTCTGTGTGTATGGGTGTGTGTGTGTGGGCGTTACCGCTCATTTGGATCGTCAGCGCGCCAGCTGATCTCATTACCCGCACCAGCTGCTGTCAATTCACTCTGCTATATCAACTCATCGGACTCTTCTCTCTTTGTCAGATCGTTGTGTGGTGTTCTCTGTGTGTGTTCATCGTGTTCCTGTCTGCAGTCCTGGTCGTAGTTCGGTTCGTGTTCCTGTTTGGCGTCTCTTTGGATTGTCTCGTCTGGATGTTCACCTGCACTGGATCACCATCACCACCCTCACCATCACGCTGATCATCTGGTCCCTGCGCCACTAGCCCACCCGTGAATCCTGGACTTTGTTTTGCCTCTCACTAACATTTAATAAAGAGTTACTTGCATCTTTGCTTCCGCTCGTGTTTCATGACAGTATAGATCACCTCAACTATTACCATGTGAATATCGCGGGGGGCGTGGCGGCATCAACTCATTAAAAATAATGAAGAGAGAACGAAAAACTGCGCCTCTCCTTGGTTTCAAACGGATTACATAAACTAAGAATATGTGTTTTTTAATATAACTTACTTCATTTAAAAGAAGAGAATTCTAGCTTCATAAAGACAAATGTCTCGTTCCTGAGTGACAAGTATTCGCTGAGTTACAGTTCATTTTCGGACGCGTTTCAGAATGGACTTCCCTGACAGAGAGAAGGCAGAACTCGCATCATGTTTATTTTTCTTTATTTGGCGAAAGACACAACACTTTGTTTTTATTGTGAGTATACACAAAAAAAATAGAAACTTAACTGGATCGAATGATGTAAAACACTTAAATGTAAGATCAAAACCAACAAAGTATTTTGAATCTCTTTTGCACTGATAAGAAAAAAAGCGAGCAGATCACGCCGGCGTGATTGCCGACCCCAGGGGGTTAAGATCCTTTGTGAATAGGTCTTATGAGTTAGGAGTCCTCTCGACTTCTTTTAAGCTGTCCCAGACTTAGGTGCTACTTTTAGGGATAAAATGCTTCGTGAATTACTCTTAGTGAAAAAATTAGGAGTCCTAAAGTTAGGAGTGACACGCCCATTATTTTTAGGAGTTGCTCCTAAATTCGCCTGTTAGAAGCTACTTTTAGCCTTAAAATTCTTTGTGAAAATTCTTTGAGATTGAAATATCTTCGGAGTCTATCTGTGCCTGTTCCATGCCCGACGCTTCTTACGACAGTGCAAGTATTCCACAGCAACACAAGGGGTCGCTGTTTGACAAAAACGGAAAGCTGCATAGCATGCCTTTAATCAACACAAGACGTTTTCAAACGTGTTCATTCAATGGCTTGAATACTTAAAAATAGCCAAAACATTGATGTACAACATGCCTTAAACCACGGAGAGGAATCCTTCGGACCTTATCATGTCGACGGTTATTATGAGAATGATGACGGGGTTAAAACGGCATACGAATTCTTAGGATGTTTCTTTCACGGACATGACTGTAGATTTAAGGCAGAAAAAATTCAACCTTTATCAAAAGTGTCTTTTGGTACTCTCAAAAGGCAGTGGGATAAAAAGATAGAAGCACTGCGTAAAGTGTATTCCTTACGTGTGATTTCTATCTGGGAATGTGAATGGGGTCAAGCAAAACGAAGCGATCCTGATGTCATTCAGTTCATGTCATCTTACGATGCGCCTAAGAGACTGAAACCACGTGATGGTTTGTACGGCGGCCGCACAAATGCCTATAAATTGTATCACGAAACAGCTGATGATGAACGAGTAGATTATTATGATTTCACTTCGCCATACCCTCACGTGCAGTCAAGTAAGACTTATCCTATCGGTCATCCTAAAATCTTTTTTAAGGATTTTGAACCGGTGGAGAATTATTTTGGTCTCATCAAAGTAACAGTCCTACCTCCACGCAAACTCCTTCACCCCATATTGCCTTACCACTGCGGGGGTAAATTAATGTTCCCTTTGTGTAGTACTTGTGCAGAGAATCAGATTCAGGACCCTCAATGCTGCCATACAGAGGTCGAGAGATGTATTACAGGTACATGGGTTAGCGTTGAATTACAAAGAGCTGTTCACCACAGTTATCAGGTGGTTCAAATACATGAGGTCTGGCATTTTCACAGACATCTGACACTTTGTTCACTGATTATGTAAAAACATTCCTAAAATCCAAACAGGAAGCGTCTGGCTTTCCTTCGTATGTAGTCTTACGTCAATGATTATCTTGAAAATCAGGGCATTCATCTGGATAGGTCTAACATTTCGCATAACCCTGCAAAAAGATCTATAAGTAAGTTAATTTTGAATACTTTATGGGGTCGTTTCTCTCTGCGTTCCCGTCTCCCAACCACGGAGCTTCTGAAAAATCCTGAAGACTTTACCCAAAGGCTTTTTAGCAACGCACATGTAATAAAACACTTCTCTTTTCTATCTGATTCAGTTGCCTTAATTCAGTGGTGTTATGCGGAGCAAGACCCCGCCCCCACACGTGATGTCAATGTGTTTATTGGAGCGTTCACCACCGCCTACGCGTGACTTGAGCTGTATAATCTTCTGGATAAATTAGGTGATCGCATCATTTATAAAGACAGCCTTATTTTTGTAACGGCGAATGGATGCCTGAAACAGGTTCTTATCTCGGGCAGTGTAACAATACAGAAACGGATGCAAATGCAAGTAAAAGGCGTTTATTGAATGGTCAGGAACAGCTCAGGAACAAACACACAGGTCGGGGACAAACACTCAGATGTCAGGGAGACACAGGGACGTCGATGGGCAACCCAGAAGATGACGTGCGGTGAAACGGAGTGCTCAGGAACCAGGAACAATAAACATCCAGACAAGACAACGATCCACGAAGAGAACACAGCATCAGGTAGTCCACACGAGGAAGAGAGATGCACACGAAAAACAGGACACGACACCGGGGAAGCCACAACGATCTGACAACATGAAAAGGATCTTACTGAACATATAAAGGGAACGGTGATGACCAGCAGCTGGTGCAATCAATCAGTGCAATTAGTAACCACGCCCACACAGACACACATACACACACACAAAACACCAGAATGAGACAGTGGATTCATGAACCGTGACAGGCAGCTCATGAGCGAGTTAGAGACAGATGATTTAATAAAACATTTCTGTTCTTCTGGCCCAAAGTCTTACGGGTAGGATAGGATAGATACTTTTATTCATCCCGAAGGAAATTTAAGGGTATTCTACATTAAAAGGTCACACGTGTCTCAAAGCGAAAGGGATAACGCTCAATACAGAGAACGCCCAAATAGTTACACTGAAGAGTCTGATAGGGTTAGTGCGCACGTATGTCGAGACAGATGACAGACTGTACCTGGAGTCACACACAGAGACCATCACGCACAATAAGAGCCGACTCACGTTACATAATAAAACAGTCGTGAATTTTTTTTACAATTGTGTATGATAAGCGTGTCGTTTTACCAGATTATACTACACTACCATACGGGTTTTGAAAACATTGTAAATATGTGTGAAACAGATGTTTTTGACTGCAGACTACAACATCTGTTTTCCGCGGTTGTTAGTGGACCTAGTAATTGTGGGAAGACTCTGATGTGTAATTCAGACAAAATGTTTGATTATTTTGTGTACATATATACCTGCTGGCAATCTATGTATGATAAAATCTTACATGCTTTTGATATTAAATTCATCGAAGGTATACCAAAGAATTTGAACGATGATTCATTATTTCCACCTGACAAAACATCTCTATTAATGCTGTGTTTCGTGTCTACCGTGTCATCTCCTTCCCTGCTGAACTGGACGTCTGCTTGGATTGCCGATCCTCGCACTACTCCACTGTACCTTCTACATAGGTGGCGGGTGAGTCTCCACTCCCTCGCTTATCTATCGTGGACAGTCTTTTGAATGGTTGGTTACCCCGTCATTCAATTTATCTGAAAGGTCGTCATACTGTGTTGATCGTGCATAATTAGCTACAAAAGTGCTGCTGCTTTCTTGCAAGAAAGTCCGTTTCTCAATTGCCAGTCATGTCGTGCTGCTCCGTGGTCTGAATATGCATACAAATCGCAACGGCTGAACGGCAGAGCAAAAGCAGTGTACCTATGGCTCTTAACTATTCGTTACTCCAACTGCGTAGCCTGAAATCTCATCCTCGTCTCGACGCGACTACATATAGACTCTGTACGGAGCTCGGGGTTGCTAGTAGGTGTAGCGACAATGACATCCGGCCAGCTGCTTGCCAAATTAGTGAATCGTGATTCTCGCAAACACTTCCGTCATTGTCTGAACAGACAAGAGGTTTGTTCACTGCACTGGCGCCTTAAAGTCTGCCAAACTGTCAATAGCGCATCTTTGTGACTCCCCAAAGAGCCACTGCCATAAAACAGAGGAAACCCTGTTTTAAAATCCCCCTTTGGAATGTGCGCACATACGCCACACACGTAACATGACACCAACATTCCTCACACCAAGAAACACACACACCAAGAACATTTCTTCAAAGGAATCATATTTAAGACCTTACCAAATGTATTTGATATTTTTCTGTGTTGCCATTTATGTGTCATGACAGATTTGGGGTTGTTTAAAATATTAGTATGTATTAATCAAACTTTAAATGCTTGTGCATGTGTATATCTTATGCAACAGTTTTCCTGTAAGCTTTCACATGACGTGTTTGATATCATTTTGAATCTTGAGACCTAACGGAGTTGAATCTCGATAATAGACTGTAATGATATGATTATTACGATATGAATCCTTTTCAGTCGTAGAAATGACTAATCCCAAAGCTCTGTCATAAATCTACACAGCCGGGGGTCTTCTCGACAAGACAAAGAAAGTTCTCCCACATCCGAATCACTGAAGGTCATTGGCCACTCGCGCAAAAGAAGGCGTGATCCATACATTCCTTAAAGAGCCAAACGCTCTCTCTGTCCAACTCGGTCCATCTCTTCCCAACGCTATCCAGCTCTTCCGCTCTCGTCTGCCTTCGTCCCTGCTTCATCATGATGTGAGGTCTCCGGTCCCGAACTCCGCAGGAGTTCCCTCCGTTTTATTTTCTTTATCTTAGTTTTGTTTTCATTTTCAAATTCTCCTTTGTTCGCTTTCACCTAAGAGTGAAAGAACTGAGGCTGAATTATTCCCCGGCAACTTCCCTTCCAAAAGAGGCCTTCAAAAACGAGAGCACGTGAAAGAGAACGCGCTCTGCTCCGAGGACACACGCACACGCGTTTCCTTTCCGAATCCCAGCCACACACAAACGAACTATGCAAGTATAATGTCAACGAGTTTTCATGTTTTAAGGTTTGATTCATTGTTGGCTCTCAAAAGGTCTGTGATTTTGCTATTCTATGATCATTCGTGATCTATTCTCTCTCTCTCTCTCTCTCTCTCTCTCTCTCTCTCTCTCTCTCTCTCTCTCTCTCTCTCTCTCCCTTTCTCCCTCTCTCATCTGTTATCCGTTTTGTCTTGTATTGTTTAACTGTAAGTTATGTACATAGACATATAATCAGTGTATAATGTGTAGTCCGCATATTCTGTAGTTTTGCATTTATTAAAACCATATTTATTCAATTCAATTCAATTCAAGTTTATTTGTATAGCGCTTTTCACAATACACATTGTTTCAAAGCAGCTTTACAGAAAATGCATTTCAAAAATATACATACAAAAATACAGTTAGTTAATCATGAAATTTAGGGCATAACATATCGCCGGCGTTGGGTCGTCTCTTCACAGGCGTCGAGTCGTCTCATCATAGGCGTTGGGGCATCTGAAGTCTCCAAGAGAGGCTGGATACATAACTGGAGCTGACGAACTCTATTTGAGTTATCTCGGACAGGCGTCCCGAGATAACAACAAAAAAGGCAGATGGGAAATAATTAGCGTAGCTGCTGTTCATAATATGAATGCATTTGATCTGATTTAACTGTAGTATAAAAGGTATGAGATGCATCATGTGAATGCTTGGCTAAAGAGATGCGTCTTTAATCTAGTTTTAAACTGGGAGAGCGAGTCTGAGCCTCGGACAGTATCAGGAAGGCTATTCCAGAGTTTAGGAGCTAGATGTGAAAACGCCCTCCCTCCTTTAGTGGACTTAGTTATCCTAGGTACGACCAGGAGCCTCGAATTTAGCGATCTTAAAGAGCGCGATGGATTATATGGCGATAGAAGATCTCTTAAATGCACAGGAGCTAAACCATTTAGGGCTTTATAGGTCAGTAACAATACTTTGTAATTGATACGGAACTTAATAGGTAACCAGTGTAGAGATGATAAAATTGGTGTTATATGATCATATTTTCTTGACCTAGTAAGAACTCTAGCGGCTGCATTTTGGACTAACTGTAGCTTGTTTACGGAGGATGCAGGACAACCAGCTAATAAAGCATTACAGTAATCTAGTCTCGAGGTCATGAATGCATGAACTAACTTTTCTGCATCAGAAACTGATAGCATATTACGTAGCTTAGCAATGTTTCTAAGGTGGAAAAAGGCTGTTCTTGTGACATTTGAAATATGATTTTCAAAAGACAAGTTGCGGTCTAGTATAACACCCAGGTCTTTTACTGTAGAGGATAAAGTAACAGGACGTCCATCTAGATTAAGGTTGTATTGTAAGAGGTTTTGTGGGCAGTTTTTTTGGACCAATCAGTAATACCTCCGTTTTATCTGAATTTAATAGAAGAAAATTACACGTCATCCAATATTTTATATCTTTAACACACTCTGTCATTTTAGATAATTTAGTGTTATCATCTGGTCTAGATGAAATATATAATTGAGTGTCATCAGCATAACAGTGGAAACTTATTCCATGTTTTCTTATAATATTACCAAGTGGCAGCATATAAATTGAGAATAGCAGAGGGCCTAACACAGATCCCTGCGGCACTCCATAATTTACTGACGTTATCTTTGATTTTTCCCCATTTAAATGGACAAAATGGTAACGGTCTGATAGGTACGATCTAAACCAGCTTAATGCCTGTCCCTGTACACCAGTGTAATTTTGTAGTCGATCTAAGAGTATTTTATGATCTATAGTGTCAAACGCAGCACTAAGATCGAGTAAAACTAGTATTGAGATACAGCCTTGGTCAGAAGCTAAAAGTAAATCATTTGTAATTTTAACCAGCGCAGTTTCTGTGCTATGATGTGGCCTGAATCCAGACTGAAACTTTTCATAGATATCGTTTTCTTGCAAGAAAGAGCACAGTTGAGCGGACACAACTTTTTCTAGTATTTTAGACATAAATGGAAGATTTGAAATGGGTCTGTAATTTGCTAGGTTATTTGGATCTAATTGTGGTTTCTTAATAAGAGGTTTTATAACTGCCAGCTTGAATGTTTTTGGAACATGTCCTAAAGATAGAGACGAGTTAATAATATTGAGAAGAGGCTCTTCCACTACAGGTAACACTTCTTTCAGTAGTTTAGTGGGTATTGGATCTAATAAACATGTTGTTGGTTTAGATGCAGTGATAAGTTTATTTAGCTCTTCCTGTCCTATAGTTGTAAAGCGCTGTAGTTGTTGAGGGGCGATAATTGAGGCTGAATCATAAGACGCTGTCAAAGATTGTACATTTACAATTGTGTTTCTGATGCTTTCTATTTTCTCAGTGAAGAAATTCATGAAATCATTACTATTAAAATGTAACGGAATATTTTGTTCAGGTGATGTCTGTTTATTTGTTAATCTAGCCACGGTGTTAACCCCCTGGGGTCGGCAATCACGCCGGCGTGATTTGCACGTTTTTTTTGCACATAGCAGCTGAATAAACTTAAAATACTCCGTCATTTGTGGTCATACAGACTTAATAAAAATTAAAAAAGAATCTGTGAGATGTCTACTTTTGTATGTGTCCACTTACAATCAAAACAAAACGTTGTGCTTTTGTAAAATAAAGAAATTAAACAGGGTGTGCTTTCTGCCTCTCTGTCTCGTGAACTTTTTTTTTCTTGAGCACGTCTCTAAACATTTAAAAAACTCAGCGAATACTTGTCACACATTTGTGAGCTCTATATATTTATAATCATTTAAGTTTGTAGTTTTAAATTATCTGATTCAAAACGAAAACAAATATTCTCTGTTTAAGTAATTTGTATAAAAACCAACAAGATATTCAGTTTCTCTAACCCTTCCTCATTAGTTTTAATGTGACCACACCCACACGCGCAAAACATATAGACATGCAAATCGTCCATGTGTCGCGCGAACGCCCCCATTACCTCAACAACAAAGCGGCAAACTTTATCATTCCTCTGCAGTCGTCGAGTTTGGAAGACATGCTGTGAGATTATAGGGTTTACATCTGAAGAAGAAGATCGCGATTTGAAGACAAGAACGATTTTAAGGTAAGAAAATAATTCTGAATTATATTAGTTAGTGTTATTGTTGCATAAACTTCATATTGCCATTGAACTGTTGCACGATGCTTCAGTGAATGTTCCCTGCACGCGCTGTGAGAGTTTGAGTCATTCGCGCGACGTGCGTTTGAAAAGCAAAACGCACCATGATTTTACTCCAATCTCATTTCATAACGTCATATCGATTGTAAACATTTGAAGTAACATGATAATCAATATGTTTTTCTCTAGTGTAGTGTTACTGAAGTGTTCCTTTTTAACTATGCCTGCTATACTATTGTTCTTATTATTTGATTCAGCCCTGCAGGTATATGCCTACAAGGCACAACAAATGTATATATATGTATATGTATATATATATATATATATATATATATATATATATATATATATATATATATATATATATATATATTAGGGCTGTCAAAAGATTAATCGTGATTAATCACATCCAAAATAAAAGTTTGTGTTTACATAATATATGTGTGTATACTGTGTAGAATTATTATGTATAAATACACACACATTCATGTATATAATAAGGAATATTTGCATTTATATACTGTATATACATATATATAATTTATATTATATATAAATATTTTATATATAAATATAACCAATTTTTCTTAAATATATACATGATTGTGTGTGTTTTTATATATATAAATAATTCTACACAGTATACACACATATATTATGTAAACACAAACTTTTATTTTGGATGCGATTAATCACGATTAATCTTTTGACAGCCCTAATATATATATATATATATATATATATATATATACATATATATATGTGTGTGTGTGTGTGTGTGTGTGTGTGTGTGTGTATGTATTTTGTAAATTTTAAAAAGGAATTTTCACCAGAAATCTAAAATGTATTCCCACAATCATGCAGCCCTGGTTTCTTCTTGATATCAGCATGTTCACAGCTTTTTTTATATTTATATATTTATTTTAGGTAGCTACCCGTCCTGCTGACTTCAACATGAGCATGAGGAGGTAAAGTGAAAAATCAAACACCTTGGAAATGACAGGTATGCACTATGTTTCAGGAAAGGAAAGGTGTGTGACTGGTTAAGTCTCTGTCTTTAGTTCAGGTGTGTTAAATAAATAATGTGCTTTTTTGCCATTTGTTGTGTATCTTTGGATTATGTTGTGTTGTAAATAAATTCAAACAATCAAAAAGCCGTTCTTTTTTAAATCTCCTCATTCTTTGTGCAAGGTAATGTAATGATAGCGCCTGAGAGCTCCTAATAGGGCCATTATGAGGGCCTTTGTCTTTTCTCAGGTGTGAAACACTCAATATTCATGGTAGTTAACGCCTCCTCGCATAAAGCTTTCTTACACAAAACATGTCATACAAATTTTAAATCAATATATTGTCTTATCTGAATGAGTATTCAGGATGATTTTCACATAGTTTTGGAGCAAATATTCTAGGCTACGTGATACAATTTTCAAAAGCCTTGCGAATAAATCATTAGTTTGTGTTTCATGACATTATTTCAGTGACTTTTTTTTTGGTCATTTTCACAAACCACGCATAAATGTTATTATCTCAAAACTACAAACTTTTACATACATGCTGCTGACATATTATTGTAGCAGAGTTTGTGCTGAATGCAGTGTAATAAGACCTTAGCCATGAAAATGTCACAAGTAACAGAAATAAGCACAAATGTTAGAGCATGTCAGAACACCTCCAGGACCCAGAAAACACCTCAGACCCCAGGGGGTTAAATAAAAACCTTGGATTGTTTTGGTTATTTTCTATTAGTTTGCGTAGATGCTCAGCCCTGGCTGCTTTTAGAGCCTTTTTATAACGTGACATACTGTCTTTCCACGCGATTCTAAAGACCTCTAAATTAGTTTGTTTCCATTTGCGCTCTAAGTTACGAGTTTCTCTCTTGATAACATGCGTAGCACTGTTGTACCATGGTGCTTTAGTTTTCTCTCTAACCTTTTTTAATCTAATTGGTGCAACAGTTTCTAATGTACTAGAGAAAATGGTGCTCATACTGCTAGTCATTTCCTCTAGCTCATCTGTTAGTTTGGGTTCACTGAGGAGCGGAGATAGATCAGGTAAGCTATTCAAGAATCGATCTACAGTGGTTGGAAGGATTGTTCTGCCTGGTCGATAACGTGCCGCAACATGACACATTTCAGCCGTACGTAGTATGCAAGTTACCATGTAATGATCAGTGACATCATCACTTTGCGGTATAATATATATATCGGTTGGATCGGTTCCATATGATATAATTAAATCTAGAGTATGATTAAGACGATGAGTGGGACCACTAACGTTTTGCTTGACCCCAAAGGAGTTTAATAAATCTGTAAACGCAGTCCCTAACGCATCATTTGTGTTATCAACGTGTATGTTGAAATCTCCAACAATTATTGCCTTATCGACATTGACTATTAGATCTGAGAGAAAATCTGCAAACTCTTTTAGGAAATCAGCGTAGGGCCCTGGCGGTCTATATACAGTAGCCAAGGCTAGAGATAATAGGGATTTCTTTCTTACATCTGGGAGCGTAACATTTAGCACAAGTACTTCAAACGAATTAAACCTGTGGCCTGTTTTCTGAGTAACATTAAGAATATCTCTATAGATTGTTGCAACACCGCCGCCACGACCAATCAGACGGGGCTCATGCTTATAACCGTATCCTGGTGGAGTGGACTCATTAAGACCGAAATAATCACTAACGTTAACAGTTAAGCGATTCGAAACACAAACACAAACAAGCGATTCGAACACAAACTCCAAACACAGCCAAAGCGGTTCGATCACAGACACAAACTTCAACACAACAAGCGATTCGAAGCACAAGCACAACACAAACTTCAAACACAACAAGCGATTCGAAGCACAAGCACAAACACAAACTCCAACACAAACAGAGCGATTTCAGTGATTCGAGTGTAAATAAGACGGTCGATAGGCGAGGCCACGCGAGCAATGCTAGCGGGCTATCGTTAGAGATAGTAACGGAAGTTCGGAAAGTTGGATATAACTAGCGATATCAAAGCAATCCGATTGTTTTTTATAGAGAGTAGTATCGGAGATATGTACACACGCTGGAAAAATAGAAAATGCTCGTTTCTAAATGAGTTTAAAGAACAAAATCAACGATTTATGAATCAAGTCGACGGAGCTTCAAACACAAACACAGCGCTCACTCGCGACGCATGCGCATTAGTGACTGGTTCTGCGTGAAAGTTCATAATTACAAGTCAATGAGATAGATCCAAGAGCTACCAGCGCTCATTATTTACTACATTGAGTAGTTTTAATTTTATAAACACAGGAAAATTAATGTTCACGGCCAGAAAGTTAATATTTCTTGGAGTTTGTAAGAGAGGATAACTTTATTGAGAAATTGATAGGTTTAATCTTATGGTCGTTTGCTGGACAAACACCGATTTGATAATTACATTAATTTCCCTTAAGGATTATCTCATAATCGATCTGAAATAAGATTATTGATATATGAATGAGGAATTATAAGACGTTGTGATCGATTATTCATATATTCATATAATCTATTTTCAATTTCGATAATTTAATGTAACTGTAATATGCAATATATTAATCATATTCATGATTAGTTATTAAAATTCCCTATAGATCATTTGAGCTGATTCATATGGACCCAGAGTCCGAGTCATTTACATTACATAGGGCTGGGCGATATATAGAATATACTCAATATATCGCGGCTTGTAGTTCCGTGCAATGTAGAAAATTACTATATCCTGAAACTCGCGGACAATTTTTTTTTCCTTTGTTTTTCCCCCTCTTGTCCTGTCCAGCATCGAAGCGCAAGCATAATGATTACCTTGATAACCTAAGTTAAGAAGCTTATTTTATTTTATTTTTGATGCTTGTTTGTAGATTAACTTTTACATACTCGCAGACATTTAACTCCAGGCTTCTCACACTCTTTCTCGTCTTTCCCTCTCACAGAGAGACACAAAAAACCGCACAGTTACAAACGTCAGTCTGACGCGCATGCAACGTCATACGCCCTCGACCAGCAGAAAGATAGCGCAGCAGGTGCTAACGGTTACACATGGAGGGGGACGAATTAATAAAAAAAAGAAACAGCACAGGATCCATCGTCTGGCGGTGGTTTGGTTTCAAGAAGATGTTGAACAAACAACGGTGATATGCAAAATCTGTCGCAAAAGCATCGCTTCAAAATGTAGCAGTACATAAAATTATATCACCATTGAGAACCCACCCGCTAGAAAATTAAGAGTGCTCGAAACTCCGCACGACAACATCTCAGAGCGGTGCAATATCAAGAAAGTGCCTAAGGCGGACTTACACGGTGCGATTTTTGCTGTTTTTACGAGCTCGCAGATGATTTTTTCACTCGGGACAAATCGAGTGGAAATCGGTGATGCTCGCATGGTCGAGCTCGCAGCGTGTGAGAGAAATTACGAGCCGAGCGAGCACGTTACGAGCACCTCTCGACCTCCCGATCATTTTTAAACATGTTTAAAAAATTCGGGGAGTCGGCCCGATTTTTCACCAGCGTATAGGCTATCCCCTATTGCCAAATCATACACAACCATGTCACAGGGCTAGATCGATGGGCTGTAGTGGCAGCAACCACACAGCTTGCGCATACACTGTCACACACACACTCTCTCTCTCTCTCTCTCTCTCTCGTTTTTTTATGTTGAACAGACTTGGCTACTGTTATCTGCTTTTCAACAAATCATTTGCACGCACATTCTGTATTTTTCTATCTGAGCTATTGCCTGCAACATTGAAAGCTCCGGTCTCTGTTTTAGCGCAATCGATCACGTGTTTGCCGCCGGCTCGGGATAAAAATTTGTGCAGGACAGTCGTGCCACGTGCCTTTGACGCGATTATCAGTTTAACTGACTCGTAATGTGTGCAATATCTCACGACCTCCCGAGTGTCCGAACTCGCACCGTGTATGCCGCCCTTAAGCAACAAGCACTCACGCAACTGAGTCTGGCCTCTTCTATTTCCAGATCAACGCCGTACAACAAAAACAGTTTAAAACAGAAGGAGATAACGTGTGCAGTAACCCACCACATCGCGAAAGACATGGCCCCGGTTAATGTTGTTGAAAAGCCCGGGTTCAGAAAGCTCATCAACACACTTTACCCAAGATATGATCTGCCGGGTCGCAAAATATTTTGCAGAGAAAGCGCTGCCTGATGGAGCAGCCGAACATGTGAGCCATACCTCAGTTTGATGGTCCACTATATAGACATATAGACAATTGGGAGTTGAAAAGCAAGTGCCTTCAGACAAGCTTTCTTCCAGAGGATCCACACTGGCGGGATCATCGCACAAGGCCTGCAAGATGCTCTCATGTCATGGATATAAATGAAGCTCGTCAGGTGTGCAATCACCACCGATAACGGCGCTACATCGTCAAAGCTGTGAGCCTGAACCACTGGACATGTCTACAGTGTTTTGGCCATCGCCTGCATCTTGCAATTGGTGAGTGTTTTTTTACTACTGTGATAAAATAGTAATTATCTTTATTGATATATGAGAATAATGCTCAATCATCACTAAATTAATAACTTAATTATCTCATTAACTTTAGCACTCTTGAGTGTTAATTAACACTCATATTTTAACACTTTACACTCTTGAGTGTGGACTCATACACTCCCAGCCCCCTGGAGTATTAATTTAACACCGCTCCATCTGAAAGCAGGTGATGGCGATTTACTACTAATCAAGGAACCGGCTTTACTGACGAGATGCGCCTAACAATATCTGCGACATATCGCCCAGCCATATGAGCAATGTTATAATAGCCTACTGCATAGTCCATAACACAGAATTTAATGTTAACATATGTTTCCCATGCCAATAAAGCTGTATTGAATATTAGAGAGAGAGAGAGATAGAGAGAGAGATCTTCTCAAGTCTTGGCTGCAGACAAGAAAACCCGGCATCTCGTTCTCACCTGGCAAGAACTGCAAGTTCTAGAGTCAGTCCACAAGGCTCTCAAACCTCTCCTGGAATTCACCGACACTATCCGGTGAGAGCTGTCCACAGTGTCCTATGTCAGGCCTGTTCTCCATCTCTTCCAGTCCAGCCTCTTGGCACGTCGGGAGGAGAATAACACCCCACTGACCCAGTCTATCAAAGCCTCCATCCTGGATTACCTGAGGGAGAAGTATTCTGATCCTTCCACTAACAACCTGCTGGACATGGCAGGCTTAGTGGATCCCAGGTTCAAGATAACATACTGCACAGAAAAAAAGGTGGAGGCCATCAAGAGCAGAGCCATAACCGAAATGGAGGCAATGCTCTATGAGGACTGACCAGGGTACAGCTGAGTTGGCTGCTTCACTGCCGCAAGATGCAACAAGGGTAACACAGCCAGAAGAGCCACTAAGGAAGAAATCCCTGGGCAGCTTCTTTAAAACTGCAGCAACATCTGCCGCCACACTGTCACAGAGAGAGCTTATTGAAAAAGAGTTGTCTGCCTACTTCGCAGTCTGTTAATGTTGACAGTGAAGCAAATCCATTGCAGTGGTGGAAC
The DNA here is from genome assembly GCA_033366665.1 of Phoxinus dragarum. NCBI lineage: Eukaryota > Metazoa > Chordata > Actinopteri > Cypriniformes > Leuciscidae > Phoxinus > Phoxinus dragarum. The sequence continues at coordinate 107,275 of JARPMJ010001644.1, read as the reverse complement.
GACCATGAGAAAATGTTCCCAAACCTGAAAAATGTGGCAAAAAAATATCTGTGTGTGCCCCGCCACCAGTTCCCCATCGGAAAGGGTATTTATGGTAATATAGTTACATCTCTCAAACCAGACGCCGTTGATAGGCTTGTGTTTTTGGCACAAAACCTCTAAACAACCTGGTATTCACTGGTTGTTGTTACAAAGGGACAACATAGTATGCACGAAATACAACTACATATTTTTTTACTTTTATTTGTGCCATATATTTCATGCAGAAGAAACTAAAACTAAAGCTGCAAACTTTTCCGCAATGGACCAGATTCACCTTTTGTGAATTGTTTTATGTTTAGGCATTGTGTTTGAAACCATAGGATTGTTTATTATAAAAAACTAAAAGGAGGGTCCTTTTTATAAATACACTTTCTTTTCCAACATTTGATTTCCTATTATGCAGCTATTTTTTATTTTACTGATTTTGAAATTACCTGTGACATCCTGCACTTTGAAATGTCCATCTTAATGACAACATGCACAAAAGGGCACTTTATTTGTTTTAAATTATTGTAGTGGCATTATGTACAAGAAGTGCACTTTAATTTTGTGTTTTGAAATGCCATGTGAGTTACAGCATGCACAAGCGTGCCCTAATGTCTTGTTTTGAAATGTTGTCTCTGACCATTTTGCACAAAACATGCACTTTCTGTTGCCAATTTATGTTTGTGCCACTCCCTGTTTAATAAATACAATTATGTTAACTTGACTTAGTTGTGATATCCCCTTTTTTGCATGAACGTTTATAATTAGCATATATTAATGCAGTGTAGCAACAATGACAATGACATCCGGTCAGCTGCTTTTCAAATTAGTGATCCTGATCTCACAAACACATCCTTCATTGTCTGAAAAGACAAGAGGTCTCTGACAAGAACCCCCTCTCTCTGTACATGCCAACACACATAACAATGACACTCCAACATTCCTCACACAAAGAAACACACACACACCCAAACGTTTCTTTAAGTGAATCATATTTAAGACATTACCAAATGTATATGATTACTTTCTGTGTTGCAGTTTATGTGCCACATAACATTGGGATTGTTTACAATATTAGTATGTATTAATTAAACTTTAAATGCTTCTCATAATGTATATCTTATGCAACGTTCTTCCTATAAGCTTTCATATGACATGTTTGATATCATTTTAAATCTTGAGACCTAACGGAGTTGAATCTCGATAATAGACTGCAATGGTATGATTATTACGATATGAATCCTTTTCAGTCGTAGAAATTACGAATTCCAAGCTCAATCATAAATTATGCAGCAGGGGGTCTTCTCGACAAGACAAAGTAAGTTTCCCGCTTCCAAATCACTGAAGGTGATTTGGCCACTCGCGCAAAAGAAGGCGTGATCCAGAAATTCCTTAAAAGAGCCAAACCCCCAGTTAGCTCTCCCTCTTCCCTCTCTTCGGCCCTTCATCCCTGCTTCGTCATGTGAGAAGTCTTAGTCTTTTTGTTTTCGTTTTCAAATTCTCCTTTGTTCGCTTCCACCTAACTTAGCCTGAATTATTCCCTCGGCAACTTCATTTTCAAGAGACCTTCAAATCTCCCGCGACCAGCGCGAGCTCCGGAAACACGAGGGAACGCGCCCTGCTCCGCATGAGGACACACGCTTCCTTTGTCCTTGCCACACACACACAAGAACAATGCAAGTATAAGCTTTAGCAAGCTTTTAATGTTTTAAGGTTTGATTCGTTGTTGGCTCTCAAAAAAGGTCTGTGATTTTGTATCCTATGATCATTCTTTGATCTCTCTCTCTCACCCTCAAACCTCCGCGCGTCCCTCCTACGAGTCATCCTAAATCGCTCTCATCCTCTCTCTCTCTTTCTCCCTCTCTCATCTGTTATCCGTTTTGTCTTGTATTGTTTAACTGTAAGTTATGTACATAGACATATTGTCACGGGACATATTTAATTTGGTCTAGGGGTATGATTCTCGCTTGGAGTGCGAGAGGTCCCGGGTTCAGATCCCGGGCGAGCCCCCATATGTCACGGCTACCTGGCTCACAGTAGCAATGACATAGGAGAGACCACACCGTTTGTTTCGTTAAATCCAAAATAATTTATTAAACATTAAATTATACGATGAAATCATAATTTAAATCAATAAGTGTATTAAGTCAGTAAATTTTAAGCAAAAGAAAACTAATCAAAAGTGTAGTGCAGATCAGTAAAGTGTAGGCTAGACTATGTGTAATGCAAAAAGGAGTAAGATGATGCTGCCACCAGCCCGGAGGCCAGAGCAAACCAGAGACGCGCAGCACAGAGCAACTGGCAGGAGATGTTTTTAAACCGTCCCGCCAATCAGCTGCTGTCAGATGGACCGAAAACAGACAGCTCCCCCTTCAGCTTGGAGGGAGAGAGACGGCCCAAACATTTACTGTTCATAGTGGAGTGAGCACACCCAGCACGGCAAAGCCGAGCGTGACATCATAATCAGTGTATATTGTGTAGTCCGTATATTCTGTAGTTTTGCATTTATTAAAACCATTATATCCATGACTGTTTCTGTTCATAATTACAAGTCAATGAGATGCCGATCCAAGAGCTACCAGCTCTTATTATTTACTACGTTGAGAAGTTTAATTTTATAAACACAGGAAAATTTAATGTTCACGGCCGAAAAGTTAATATTTCTTGGAGTTTATAAGAAGGGCTAACTTTATTGAGAAATTGATAAGTTAATCTTACGTTCGTTTTGCTGGACAAACAACGGTTTGATAATTACATTAATTTCCATTAAGGATTATCTCATAATCGATCTGAAATAAGATTATTGATATATGAATGAGGAATTATAAGACGTTGTGATTGATTATTCATATAATCTATCTATTTTCAATTTCGATAATTTAATGTAACTGTAATATGCAATATATTAATCATATTCATGATTAGTTATTAAAATTCCCTATAGATCATTTGAGCTAATGTTCAGGTAATACCCAATGTTCTTACAGCAGTATGAACAAGAATGTTTTAATGTAGACATATAGAATCATCATACTGGTGTGATTGTATGCATTAAAGTTTTAATTCTTATTGCTCCTCACTGAAACATGGCAAACTCCTAGTGACTATTTCCACCTAAATCTCCTCACTCTGGATACAGCTATCTGGCCAAACCTCGCTTGACATCTGGCTGCTGTTTACCGCAATAGCATTCCAGTCAAAACTATTGACTTTCATGTGACTTCAACCTTTGAATATTTAGTTCTCAAAGTTTCTGGCACATCTCCAATGCTCTTGATTCTCCTGTATCGTCCACCTGAAGCTATGTCAAACTGTTGAACTGTTAACCCCTTTCCTCTGTCTTATCTCATTATGTTATATTACTCTGTGAATCACGCGAACTCTTGTCAGTGTTTGAATGTTTCAATCTTGTGCAACATGTCGATTTTGCTACACACTCAAAAGGTCACACATTGATCTCGTCTGCACAACTGGTCTACATAATATTTCCGTGCATGGTTCTCAAATTGGACTGTCTGATCACCTCCTCGTTGAACTAAAATGTGAAATGCCTCTTCCCCGCCTCAGGGTGAAATCCACTATAACATACCGTAACCTCAATTCTGTTGATCCACTGCTATTTTCTGAATATATACAAACTCATCTCTCTGACATTACTGAACACACAAGCTCCCTCGATATCCTTACCAAATATAACGCCTGTATTTCCACTGCCCTCAAAATTCACGCCCCTCTTAAACGTAGATTTATGCCTTCTACGCACGTCTCCCTGGTTTACCCCTGCACTTCGCAATCTAAAAACAGCTGGTCATCGTCTTGAACGCCTTTACAGGAAAACTGGTTTAACTGTTCACCTTACTGCTTACAATGACCATATTCAGTTATACAATCTGCTATAAATACTGCACGCTCTAGTTACTACTCTACCATCATTAACAATGCATCCTCTCGACCAAAATCACTGTTTTCTATAGTCAACAAACTCACCAACCCTCCTGCGCCTGTCATGAGTAACTCAGCAGACCTATATGAGTCATTCCTGTACTTCTTTCAAAGTAAAACTGATAGTATCTATAATCTCTCCCCATCCATGATATCTACTGTTCTCACGCATGACCTCCTCACCACTTCTACACTTGGTACTCTCACTGATTTTGCCCCTCCAACCCCTGCTTATATCTCTGAGCTAATCAACAAAGCAAACTCATCTTCCTGTCATCTTGATCCTGCTCCTACTACTTTACTTAAAAAATGTGCACCCGTTTTTTCACCCTCGATTTCACTTCTCATCTCTCAACTTCTAAGCACTGGTCTTGTTCCTCTCGAACTAAAAACTGCTGCCGTCACTCCTGTTCTAAAGAAACCTGGCCTCGACCCCTCTGACATGGCCAACTACAGACCAATTTCTAATCTACCATTTCTTTCAAAACTACTTGAGAAAGTGGTTGCTGCTCAACTTCAAACTCATCTGTCATCCAACAACCTCTATGAATGTTTTCAATCCGGTTTTCGCACCCTCCACAGCACTGAGACCGCACTTCTTAGGGTTGTTAATGATCTCCTTGTGGCCACTGACTCCGGCTCCACCAGTATTCTAATTCTTCTAGACATTTCCTCTGCCTTTGATACAATCTCTCATAGTATTCTCATTTCACAACTCTCTGCTCTTGGTATTTCTGGAACTGCCCTATCCTGGTTCACCTCCTACCTGTCCGATCGGCAACATTACATCTCCATCCGCCAGTCTAAGTCCACTTCTGCCTCTGTCCCGCACGGTGTTCCTCAGGGTTCTGTTCTTGGGCCTCTTCTCTTCATCATCTACATGCTCCCATTAGGTAATATCATCCGTCATCATGGCTTCAATTTCCACTGCTATGCAGATGATACCCAATTATACATCCATTCTCAACAAAATGCACCTTTCCCAACGCTTTCCATATCAGCTTGTATTGATGAAATAAATGCTTGGATGACCACTAATTTTCTCAAACTTAACACTGATAAAACAGATTTACTTCTTATTGGTTCACCTCAAACTACATCCCGTGTCTGTGTTGACAATGTCAATATTGCTGGAGTTCTGGTTCAACCTTCCACCACTGTCAAAAACCTGGGTATAATCTTTGATTCCTCTCTCTTTCCTTCCTTCCTCACATCTCCTCGCTCACTAAGTCTGCCTTCTTCCACCTTCGCAATATTGCACGCTTACGTCCTTTTCTTAACACCAGTGATGCTGAGACCCTAGTTCACGCTTTTGTAGCAACATTGACTATGACATCTGGTCAAATTAATGAATCGTGATTCTCGCGAACACTTCATTAATTTGCCTGAACAGACAAGAGGTCTTTGTCTCGTTCTCCCATTCCAACACCCACACACACTTCAACACACGTAATATGGCACCAAACATTCCTTTCCCAAAGAAGCACACACACACCAAGACACCCACGTGTCTTCACACAGAGAAAAGGGGTTGCTACCATAGTCACTCTTAAATGTAATAAATATATTCCTTTTTGTGTTAAGATGTGTTTCTAAACCATAGGAAAGCATATATATGTCCTAGTGTAACATCAATCGAATTTTAAATGTCTATACTAATGCATAATAATCAAACGTTGTATTCCTGTAACCGTAACCCGATGTGTTTAGTACCATTTTGAATCTTAAGACCTAACGGAGTTGAATCTCGATAATAGACTGCAATGATATGATTATTACGATATGAATTCTCTTCAGTCGTAGAAATGACTAGTCCCGGAGCTCTGTCATAAACTACACAGACTGGGGTCTTCTGACAAGACAAAGAAAGTCTCCCGCTCCCAGATCACTGAAGGTGATTGGACAATCCGCCAGGAGAAGGCGTTATCCTTACATTCCTTAAAAGCCAAACGCTCTTCCTGCTCCTCTCTTGCTACCCGACCTAGTCATGTGAACAGTCCGCGATCGACTCCTCTCTGGAGTACGTCTCCTTTTTATTTTCTTTATAAAGTTTCTTTTGTTTCATTTTCGAATTCTCCTTGGTTCGCCTTCACCTAAGAGTGAACGAATTTAGCGTGAATTATCCCTTCAGCCACTTCACTTTCAAGAAGCCTTCAAAACTCCCGCGAACCAGCGCGCCCCGGAGACACGAGAGCACGCGCCCTGTCCGAGGCTCCACGAGAGAACGCGCCTCAGCACGAGAACGCGCGCTCCTCTCAGACTCACACAAAGAACTGTGCAAGTATCATAACTCTAACGAGTTTTTAATGTTTTAAGGTTTGATGCATTGATGGCTCTCAAAGGTCTGTGATTTTGCTATTCCTACGATCATTCGTGATCTTCTCTTTCTCTCTATCCCTCAAACCGCGCGCGTCACTCTTACGTCCCTGCCCTCGCTCTATTTCTCTCTCTCATCTGTATCCGTTTTGTCTTGTTTGTTAACTGTAAATAAATGTACATAGACATAATACCGTGTATCACTATATTCTATATTCTGTAGTTTTGCATTTATTAAAACCATATATTATAAATGACTGGTGACTGTTTAACGATTGTAGAAATACAAACGTCAATGAGGTTTACGATATAAAAAGCTACCCGCTCTTATTATGCACTACATTAAGTAGTTTTAATTTTATAAACACAGGAAAATTAATGTTCACGACCAGAAAGTTAATATTTCTTGGAGTTTATAAGGGATAACTTTGAGAGATTGATGGATTGATCTTTGATGGTTTTGCGGGACAAACACCTCTTTGATCGTTACATGAATTTCCCTTAAAGGTTGTCTCATAATCGAAATTAAATAAGATTATTAATATATGAATGAGGAATTATAAGCTGTTGTGATCGATTATTCATATATTCATATAATCTATACATTTCAATTTCGACAATTTAATGTAACTGTAATATGCAAAATATTAATCATATTCATGATTAGTTATTAAAATTCCCTATAGATCATTTGAGCTAATTCATACGGACCCAGAGTCCGAGGCATATACATTACAGTTTGGTGGAGGAAATTACGAGCAATCTCAACGTTGTTTTTTACAAGCAATATCCAGTTCCAGTCTGTTTATATGGTTATTAATAATTTTTGTGCACATGTGTTATGAAATTGTGAGATAAGTCGCAAACGCGAACTCACTCCTAACTGACCAGGCAAAAAGCCTAAGTCAGTAACGTTATCAGGCCCGGGGTGGGTAATCGGGAGAATTCCCGGTGGGCCGCTTCACTTTTGGGCCGGTCGAGGAATAATATTTTTTATATTATATATATTATTATTATTTTTTTATATTTGTCACGTTTAGACTACACACGTTCTGCATTCGGACACCGCAGCGCGCAGCCTCTGCTTGGGTTGTACCATGTGAGGCAGTTCTCCCCTCCCTTCCCATAGATTTGGTTGGGTCCATATAGCGCGTCTTTTCCAAAACGTTTTCTCAGGTACCGATAGCTGGGCCGGCCCTACCGTAACGGTAAAAATGTAAAAAATGTAAAAAATTAAAATTTAATTAAAATATTAGCCTTGCCCTTTTTGTATCACTCAACAGGAGAGCACTATGCATAAATAGTTTTTCTTTGCACAAACGCGTTTCGGCGCGTGCCTTCTTCAGTGTGCACATGAAGAAGGCATCTAAATACTCTAATTATTCAGGCCAGCACTCTTAAAGTTTAAATTTAGGCTAATCATTGAGTGAAGCCCGCTCCTATTCCCATTTACTTATCACTCAATACATGTCATGGCGATTCATAGACTTTGCAAATAATATACAATTTAATATTGATAACAAAACTCAAGCTTGATCTGTGTATGCAGTAAAATGACCTCTTAATTATTTTTTGTATCTTCTGAGCAACTGTAAACATTAGTTCAATATGCCTCTTTGTGGAAGAGTGGGATACATTTCAAATGCTTTCTTTCTTTCTTTCTTTCTTTCTGCTTTTGTTAATTTATCAACCTATTCTTGTGGAATAGTGGAATATTTTTGTTAACTTCTTCTGTGAATTATTATTTAACCTTTACATTATTTGTTGAACATGGTATTAATAAAAACTACACAATAGTAAGAGCTGAACTGGTACTTCATTTATCCAATTTGGAAAAAATGCTAATTTTGAATTCCACCGGAAAAAGTGGGCCGGTCTTGGGCCTGAAACTCCCGGGCTGAAATAGTGGCCCCACTCCGGCCCTGAACGTTATACTTTAACAAGTCGTTAAAATATGCCTAGACAATTTTAGCACTGTTAAATGCTATGTACACTGCAGTAGTTAATATTACAGATTGTCCTGTTAAGAGATAAATAAATATCTCTGCAGTCGATACATTTCTAATATTTGTTGAAATCGCTGTGAACGAATAATTCTCACGTGCGTATTACCGGTATTAATAAATATGTTTCTAAGCGAGATTCCTTCCAAACATATTAGGCCTTGCATGCAAATGTCGTTAGTGAATTCGTGGTTAAACCAGTGATATTCAGCAAAACGATCAAACTCCTGGTTAACATTGACTTAGCTAATCAATCGAAAACCTAATACATTTAAATCCGTGCTATTTGGATAAATGTCTATGGGAGTAGCCCACAATTGTGTTTTGCAGCGAAGAAACCCTGCGTCACGCTCTTGTGCAGTATAGCATCCGAAAGATCCGCAGAGATCTTTGTTCCTTTGTGATTTTTATTGCAGAAAATCAGCGCGTAACCGAGCTGAACGCTCTGAGCGCTCAAGTCACATGTAAAATTGGTTGTAATTCCGCGGACTAAACACCAGAGGTCCTTTAGGTGTTTAAGTCTCAAAATACGCGCCCCAACGACGTCCCCCTGCGTGAGCACCGCCTCCCACTGACGTCAGCCTGCATGAGCGCAACTACGCCATCTCGTGGCCGTTTCAGATAATGCTCTCGTACTGCTAAATTCAAGTGTTCTATGATGAATAGTGAATTAGCTTACGTATAAATTCTCAATAATTATTTGCAATAATTAATTGCTTGTGCGAATATTATTTCGTGTTAGACAATTTTCCTGCTTGTGACTGGTACATTTACTTTGAGTTTGGTTCAAACAAGAGGTGAATTAAAACTTAAATTAAATCCCAGCCCAGCCATTGAGAGCCCAGTTAGAGGGAAGTTCGCCACCTAGTGGCCGCCACCCGCTAAAGCGGTTCATTCAACTCGCTTTTCTGTTTCCAATTCTGTGTGAATTGCTTTATTTCTGTTGTCTCTTCTGATTATTTTATAATAATTACTGATACTTTAATGCATCTAAATTATTATTCGATATCATTCTGATTTCTCAATTCCCTTACACGCTTATTTAAATTCGAGTTAAACCAGATTTAAATTTGGATTTAAATTGTGTTTGGCTGTCAGCCATGGATATCCACTAGAAGGAAACAGCGCCACCGTGTGGCCTTGTGGATACTAAGTCGGTGCCACTCTTTTCCTCCCTTCACTCTTTTGAAGTGTGTACTTACTTCGTATTTCCCTTCTGATTACTGATACTTTAATGTTATCTGGATTATTATAAAATATCACTCTGATATTTTTTTTTTTTCTCATTTCTGCACAGGCTTATTTAAATTTAAATTTAAACCAGTTTGAATTTAATTTGAATGAGTTTGTCTGTTCAACCAGGTTGACCACTGAAAAGAGATACGCCCCCTTGTGGGACAAACCCACCACTGCGGCCTGCCTCTTCGTCTGGGTTCATCCTGTCTTTTCATTATTTTATTTTATTGATTTTTTTTTCTTTTCATTAATAAAAAAAAAAAAAAAAAAAAAAAAATCTTTTACTTTGATTATTCGTAATCTTTCTTATCTCTCTTTTGGGTTAGGTTATTCTGATAATCACCAACATTATCATAATTCCCTTTTTGTTTTACCATTATTTCAAAGCCTTTGCCTTTACTTCTACATACATAGTTACTAAACTTGGTTTTAAACAAGAAAGCCTTAATTGACTTTAACTTTCACCTGTTTACCCCTTTTTGTGTGTTTATGTGTAGTTCTCCCTAGGGCGCTGTGGTGATTTGACAGTCATCTCTGGTTGGTTTCCAGCGAGCGGGGTCACCTGGTCGTTCACTACCAACACTAGCCGTGAGTAAACCTCGGACTCTTCTGTCTCTTACCATTGGGGCGGCACGCAACTGCTACATCAGCAACTTAGCACTCCAAGGGTAAAGTCAACCACGCCAGCTGACACACGTTACACTTTCATCAGTTCACGGCTTGACTACTGCAATTCACTTTTTTCTATGGCTTACCCAATTCATCATTAAATAAAATTCAATATATCCAGAACTCTGCCGTCAGAGTCCTCACTCACTCAAATAAATCTTCCCACATTACTCCAATTTTACGCAGTCTACATTGGTTACCCATTCGCTATCGCATTCAGTACAAGATACTCCTTATTACATTCAAAGCACTCCATGGTCTTGCCCCCAACTATATTTCTGATCTCATCCATACATACTCCCCTGTTCGCACACTTAGATCTTCTGATACCGGTCTGTTGACGATCCCACGGCACAAACTTGCATCGTTTGGTGGTAGATCATTTTGCACCGCTGCCCCAACTCTCTGGAATTCCATTCCACAACACATCCGTAATCTCTCATCACTACATGACTTCAAAATCCACATTAAAACATATCTTTTTGTCACTTGTTTCCCCGACCCCTGACTCTATGTTCTGATTCTATATGTATCTTCACAGTTTCTATGTCATGTTTCTATGTAGTGTGTTTTTGTAAGTTATTGTAAAGCGACCTTGAGTCTTTAGAAAGACACTATATAAAATAAACATATTATCATTATCATTATTTCAAACCCCCTTCAGTAGTGCTCAGCAAGCACCTGTCTCCGGTTTTTCAAATTTCAAGAAGAGAATCGTACGTTGCGTAAATTAAAATGTTTACAGTGTGTTCTAGAGGCTCTCTAAAACGTGCTTCTAATCTAATATTTCCTGATCTAATTAGTGACACATGCTGGCCACATTCTTCGTTTCTTCTTCAGGTTGAAGGCGTAGAGAGTGTACCCATTGAGAAAATCCTCTCTGTCTATGGCTATGCCTATAGGTTGATTTTTCAGATGTCTACCCGTCGCTGATACAAGTTGATAAAATTCTCGTACGGCGTTTCCTAAATTATATTGTGGCTGAAAGGCGCGTGTCGGCATTTTAACCCTCTGGGGTCTAAGGTGTTTTTGGGGTCCTTGAGATGTTTTGACATGCCCTGATATTTGTATTTTTTTCAGTTGCTTATAAACATATTAATGGCAAAGGTGTAATTACACTCTATTTAGCACGAACATGGCTATCATAATATATGAGCAACATGTATGTACATGTTTGCATTTTTGAGAGAACATTATTTATGCGTGGTTATTCAAAAAACTCAAACTTAAATTGTCTGATATAAGACCACATACGACCAACTTCACATATTCCCACAATACTTTTGACTAATGGATGTTGTCGCCTAGAGTTTTTACTTCAAAATGATCTGAAAATCATCCGGGCTAATCGTTCACATTAAACAATAGATTGATTTAAATTTTGTAAGACACTTTTTGTTTGGAAAGGCAATATGCAGGTGGGCGTGAATGATCCAACAAGGTCATGAATAATGTCCTCATTCACACCTGAAGACAAAGACCTGCTAATGCTGCATACTAATGAGCCTTTCATTCAGGTGTCACTGAGCCACAAGAAAGAATGCAAAGACAACACACACACATATATACATACACACACACACACACACACATATATAACTACAGAATTGGTTCAGAGTTGGAAACATCTTGAAAAAAAGTGTATTTTTCCACAAGGTAAACATTTCTAGTAATTGTGCAGTTCATTCTCATTCGTATTTTCAGAAAGATTTGGATGTAGGCTATCCTCTCCCCAAATTTGTCACTAATAGGGGTGTAACGGTACATGTATTCGTACCGGACCGTTTCGTTACAGGACTTTCGGTACGGTGCACATGTGTACTGAATGTAATCTTTCACGTAAATTAGGCAAGTTTTGTGTGTGGAACATACGTCAATACCGAGTTTCCACACGAACATATTAAGTGTCGGAAGTCTCCGCGTTGCACTGATTAAATCGGATTAATCGTTTTTGTGATTCAAATACATGTAAAATATTACCATAACATCTGTCTTCCTGTGTGCGGAAATTTGTTTATGTTGCTGTGACAACGAAACACGTGCAAGCGCCCTGTGTTAAGAGCACTGATGCGCTCATCTGTGGACATTTCCGAATGCCTTTCTGTTAAAAGCGGGCTTTCCACACAAACAAACGTACATGTGTCATTAGTATGAGAAAAAAAAATAGGATTTTAACTCTTGGGTCGGGCTCGGACAGGGCTTAATTTGAGCCGGAACACGCCGGAACATGTTCCGTCACCTCCGACATTGGATCCGGAACCTTTTTTATTGGATCCGGCACCTCCTGTGTCACTAAAATTAATTGCCTAAATGAAATAAAGACTTTGTGTAGTGTTCAATATTTGTGACACATGACTTGCGCGCTTGTTGTACGAGTTGAGATTGCTGTTAGCCTCGATCGTTTCACTCAGGGGAAAAATGTCAAAAAGACAGGAAATTTTGCTTAACTTTTTCAAATACGCTGGACAGTCAGATCCCAAACAAGCAAAAATCGTTTCCGCTGATCAAAAAGGAGACCACGGTGGACACAGTAGCCTAGTATCGATATCTCGTTATTTCGACATAAATAAGGGGACATTCTAATCTGCATTAAGCCACATTAAGCGTTCTTATAGCCTGGTTTTCTATGGGAGGAAAATGCTTAACCGTTCATATTATGGGCTCATCTGATTTTTTGTACATAGCCTATTTGTTAGGATTTTAGTATCATAATGATTAGGCTAATAAATGCACGCACAATTATCCGTGAACTTTTTTTTGAACAAATGCCTTTCAACTTGTGTGTGCATTAAATTAATGTGCAGAAATGTGTACAAATAGAGAGTATGCTATGTAGGCCTACTATACTGTTGTAGCCATTAAAAAAAGCGCGTTTCATATTTGTTAAAATATTATAATGTTATTTATTTTTTTCATTTATGTTGATTTATGAAAAGTGAACAGCACGACCGAGTAAGATTGGATGCGCAATATGAGACATGGAGCGGGTCAGACATGATTTTGACAGTTGAAGTTGTTATAGAAAGCCTTTCTTTAAAGTGAATTTCGTTTTGTATAAATTGTATCTTAATTTTAATCAATTTTTCATCAACCAATTGCCTGTATTTAATGAATAGGCCGACGAAACAAATATAACGGAGGCGGCCGCGCGCTCACTTGCGCACGTGAACTAGAGCACATCCTAACTTAACGAAACTCAGTGTATGCCTCACACAGACATGACAAATACACCAAATACACAAAGCTTGAAATGTCTTTAAAAATAAATAATTCAAAACGAAAAAAGAAAAAGGCTACTCTGATTAGGCTATGTAATCCATTATTAGGCTTATTTATGTGCATTTTTCTCTATAAGCGCGTTCACACGGAGATGGCGATCGTCAACTTCATCTTTGCAGCCGAGTCGACACTTTTAGAGAAAACACTTGTTTATTAATAAAAATCAATACACGTGTCACCGGATTTAGCCTACAGATGCACGCACACATATTTCGAAATAACGAGATATTGTGTTGAAATAGCCTAACATTATTATTAATAATAGCCTACATCTTTTAGAATAGGCCTATTTGATTGAATGCTGAATGTTGCGCTTGTTCAATTTAATAAAATTAAAACTTTAATTGTGATCATTAACATAACTGAATATTAAATATTTAGTGACCAAGTTTTGCGCAGCTCCCCGTCAATGATCTAGCAGCACCCACTCAGCACATGCTGTCCCTGCAGAGAAGCTACGTAGGCAGTGCAATTTTTTTTTTTTTTTTTTTTTTTTTTCGTTACCTCCAACCCCCGTTTTGAGTCGCCGGATCCACCCTCCCTCTGCGCTCCGGGACCTCCCAATTTACAAATTAAAGGGGGGGTACAATGGTGTTTCATGTATTCAGAGTTGTTTACAGTGTTAAAGAGATGGATTCTCATGCTAATAATGGCCAAAGTTTGAAAAGTTATTTTGAACGAATAACAGAGAATTTCTGTGCTGAAAATCATACTTCCGGGTTGCAACACGTTTCGGCTAGTTTTTTTCTATCGTAGATCTAATGACGTAGACCAGAGTGGAACTCCTTATATGAGCATTGCTCTCGGAAAAGCGCGTTCACGCACACGTCGACCAGAGGAGAGAAAGACCGCGCTCATCGATGCGCTACTACCGGAAATCATCATCAGCAGCGATAAATAGGAATGGTTGATGTCAAGAATGTCTCCAAAAAAGTGTGTTTTGGGATGTGAGGGAAAGTTTACCTTGTTCAGCTTCCCAATGAACCCAGTGTTACTGGAACAGTGGATGCAGTTTGTATGTTGTGGATGCTCCCGCTTGACTCTAGCTCCGCCCACGCCCAGAATCAAGGACCTCGGCTTTTTCCGGATAGAATCGGAAAGCTGTATTTTTATTTTATAAATATGATGAAACTAAAGACTTTTTGGAGATATGAAGGACGCACTATTACTCTATAGGTACTCAAGATTAACATGAGATTGACTGAAACTAAGTATTTTACCCCCCCTTTAAGCACTGGGCTCGGACATAAATATCGCATAAATAAAGATCACCACATACACTGCACGCTCGCTTTAGCCCAGCCTCTCGCTAGCTAGCATCATGGCCAATATTGGTTTGAGAGTATTTGATTTAGTGGAGAACTTTGCAGCAGTATTTTATTTCTTATTCTTTTTTTATTTTATATCTTTTTTATTTATTAGCCTAGCGTTATTTTATTAAAAAGTGTGTTTAAAAAAGTGTAAACAAATTGTTAAAAAAAAAGTTTATAGTAAACAACCAGCAGTTTAATGTTTTGCATTTCTTTCCCTTACTGTACCGAAAATGAACCGAACCGTGACTTTAAAACCGAGGTACCGAACCGTGATTTTTGCGTACCGTTACACCCCTAGTCACTAATAAAACACAAAAATAATTTAAAAAGAAGGCTTATTGATCTTTTAAGATTTTGTTTGCACCTTGTAAATTAGGTTTTGATGTGGCAGTAAAAACTTTATAATCTATCCAAAATGAAATGATGTCTTTCATATTTCGTCTGTAACATATCGTCTTTTATAATATATATTAGGGCATAAATGTAAATTTGCAGTTTAATATGTTGCTTATACAAAGACATTTTATTTCAACGTATTCAGTCGATTTTTACTCATCTCAGTAGGCAATATAGATAGTTTGCTAAAAGCTAAATTCATTCACACAGACACGCGCGAGCTGTAGTAAACAGCTGCATGCATATGTGCCGTTCATTCATTCAAACACAGAAACGCAATTCAAATTGTAAAATTCTTTTGCGGTTTACAGACACCATTTCATATCGCGATTAGAACAAAGCACTTACTGATGATCTGCAGCTGGATCCGTTGTTAGGCTACTACAGCACGTTTGAGGTAAAATTTCCAGGATTATCACGATATTATTATTCCTCACTACATGATGTTTTCTAAACAAAGTTCGGGAGGAGCACGTTCAAATAATTGATCCAATTATCACATCATTCCAATCAGCTGTCAACAATCAGTAATCAACATTTCTATCCAATCAGCATGAGTGGAGACCTATATACATACTCATTTGACTCACCAACGTATAGAGTCCCATATAGCCTAACGTTCTCCGAAACGAGCTCTCCCGTCCGATGAAGAATCTTTTCGCCCTTCAGGAATCTTTGCCAGAATCCTCCGGCGTTATCTCGCGGGCGTCAGGCCAAACAAACAGATCCTCGCCACCACGGGCGAAACATCCGGGATCTCCTTCTGCGCATTTTTTCAAACCGGACCATTCAATAATTCCTGCTATAGAGAAATGGACAATAAAGCCCGCCGAGCACCACGCTTGCGTCTCGGGCAATACCGCCCTCTTCATGCGAAGGAGCGGGACTTTCCTCCAGCATTAAGCCGCCGCAGCAGGCATAAGCGAGTCTCTTTTGAACGTCACCAAATAAATGAACCAGCAACAGATAAAGGAACAAACGATCATATAAATCAGACTGTACTTCGCTGTTTGATGATCATCTTTAAAAGCCTTTCTTTTTTTTATTCAGAAAGGCTTTTATGTGCTTATTGTTTTTATTCATTTTTAGTTACTGTCGTTTTACTGTGTAGCACTTTGAGATTCTTTGGAATGAAAAGTGCGTTATAAATTAAATATATTATTATTATTATTATTATCCAGTATCAAATTGATACGTCAGTGGTGAATATACACAGGTGTAACCACTCTAGATCTTTCTTTCGACCCTTCCAGAAAGGACCACACGAAGACGTATGCTGAGCTCAATCATCGAATGTTTACTGAGAACATATAAAATGACACCAAACAGACGTGAAATACAGCTCATCCGGTCACATTCTCCTCAACAGCTTGCATAAAACTCTTTCCACCAGTTAAACCGCAAGGTTTCCGCTGAGCTTCGGATTTCAATCGCCCAGAATAAACCATGAGTCTAACCACATCCATTGAATTTTACTCATCTACAGGAGCTCCATCTCTGGCATTCATCTGGTTAACCTTCTTCACTGTCAGGAGTCCATTCTGCTCCCACAAGAGTCAAGTTTCTCTGGCTAACCTTGCCTTCACCGCCACAGCAGTGATGTCCCCTCTCACTCCTGCAGGAGCTTAGTTTCTCTAGCTAATGTTCTCCACTACCGCAGCAGTGACGTGACCGTCGGCTCCCGCAGGAGCTCAGTTTCTGTCTAAACTTGCCTTCACTGCACAGCAGTATTACATTCCCGCTCCGGTGGAGTTACGTTTCTTTGTAAAGTTCTCCAAAGCCGCAGCAATGTCACCTCGGCTCCCACAAGAGCTCCGTTCTCTGGAAAATTGTCTCCACTGTGTACTGGAGCAGTGATGTCTCCTCATCCAGTACCTTACTATTCAGAATTAATATCCCCGTGACTCACTCGTTTAAAACCCCTACTCGACGCATCGCTCGACACCATCCTCCAAGCAGTTTTCCCCCAGAACCACCCAATCCTGACTGCATGAAGATGTTTCAAAGGATCCCACTTTGCATATAACTTGCAGTTCCCCGATATTTCTCTCCTTTCAGTCACCTCATTCACCTCCCATATCAACAGCGGTAAGGGCCTCCAAGCAGGGTCCATCAAAGACTACTCTAGTGGTTTCCAATTTTTTCCATAAGTTCATTCATGGTGCAAATCCCCCCCGTCTGTTGATGACTCCCTTGTTGCCCAGGATCCATTGCAGCTTCCCAACGCCGCAACGAGCTCCCATGCTCAACAGGACAGCACAACCGAACCTCCAGCAAAGTCACGAGGCCGCAGGCCTAGCCGAGCCGCTTCCCGTACCCCGAGGCGCCGTGGCTTGCCCTTACCCCCACCATCAAGGTTGCCACCACCATCTCCAGCATCCTCCTACACTTCAGCACAACCCACCATTCCTGCGATTGAAAAAATTTACAGTTTTGGGGTTGAGACAAGCGCCAATCAGCACCGACGTTCATTTTTCCAGGAGAATGAATAAAGCACAACTATACGACCTGTACGTTTCTCTCCAGTCAGCTTTTCCGTCTCCAAAATCCACTCCACCTGCAAATCCGCAAAAAAGGCGAGTAATTACAGAGCCCCGAACTCACGTTCCCAGAAAACTCCTACTTCCCCTTTCGCAGGGCCCAGTTTTCCAAAGCGTCAGGCCGCAGCAGGCCTTCAGCTAGCCCAAGCCGCGCCCCAGTTTCCGGCGCTGCCGGCAGGCCCCAGCCTCCTCTCGGCTCCGCTGAGCTACATTTACATTTAGTCATTTAGCAGACGCTTTTATCCAAAGCGACTTACAACTGAGGACTACAGCATGCGAGTCATCGTGAAGAGGCAAAAATAACGCAAGAAGAGCTCAAAATACAAAGTTCTGGCATTGCTCAGAGTAGCATAAGCCAAAACAAGGGAGGATTAAAGAGATTTTTTTTTTTTTTTTATGTCAAGTGCTCACGGAAGAGATGAGTTTTCAGTTGTCTTTTGAATGTGGTCAGGGATTCTGCATTCCGGACGAGGGTAGGGAGATCATTCCACCAGCAAGGAACCGTGAATGAGAATGTTCTGGAGAGTGATTTTGTGGCTCTCTGTGATGGTACCACGAGCCGTCGCTCATTGACCGATCGCAGGGTTCTGGTAGGGATGTAGACTCGTAAGAGCGAGTGAAAGTAGGAGGGAGCTGAGCCTGTGGTCGATCTGTAAGCAAGCGTCAATGCCTTGAACTTGATGCGAGCAGCGAGTGGTAGCCAGTGCAGAGAGATGAACAGAGGAGTGACGTGGGCTCGTTGAAGACAAGACGGGCTGTAGCATTCTGGATCATTTGTAGAGGTTTAGTTACACATGATGGAAGACCAGCCAGAAGAGCATTGCAGTAATCAAGCCTAGAGATAACCAAGGCCTGGGCGAGAAGTTGTGTTGCATGCTCAGTTAGGAAAGGCCTGATCTTCCTGATGTTGTGCAGTGCAAACCTGCATGATCGAGCTGTCTTTGTGATGTGGTCTGTGAAGGTCAGATGCTCATCAAATTTTACTCCAAGGTTTCTGACCGACCTTGATGGGGTGATTAAAGTTGAATCTAGCTGGATAGTGAAGTCGTGCTGTAGAGACGAATTGGAAGGGAGGACGAGAAGCTCAGTCTTTGCCAGGTTGAGCTGCAGGTGATGTTCCTTCATCCATGCCGAGATGTCCGCCAGGCAGCTTGAGATACGTGCAGCTACTGTGGGATCATCAGGTTGAAATGAGAGGTAGAGCTGGGTGTCATCAGCATAGCAATGGTAAGAGAGGCCATATGCCTGTATGATGGGTCTCAGTGATGTGGTGTAAATGGAGAAGAGGAGCGGTCCAAGAACTGAACCCTGAGGAACCCCTGTAGTCAGTTGATGTGCTTTGGATACCTCGCCACTCCATGCGACCCTGAAGGACCTACCTGTGAGATAGGACTCAAACCAGTGGAGAGGAGTTCCTGTGATGCCCAGTGATAACAATCTCTGTTACCTTAATGTATACGTTTATCTCTGTAAAGGTGCTTTGAAACAATCTACATTGTTAAAAGCGCTATATAAATGAAGATGACTTGACTTGACTTGACATGAGAGGGTGGACAGGAGGATCTGATGATTCACAGTGTCGAAGGCAGCAGACAGATCCAGGAGAATGAGAACTGATGATTTGGAGGCAGCTTTTGCGATTCGTAGGGCTTCTGTGACTGACAGCAATGCAGTCTCGGTTGAATGCCCTTTCTTGAAGCCAGATTGGTTTACATCTAGTTGGTTGGTCAGAGAGAGGAAAGATGATACTTGGTTGAAGGCAACTCTCGTTCAAGTGTTTTCGCAATGAATGGTAGGAGAGAGACAGGTCTGTAATTCTCTAAGAGTGATGTGTTTAATGTCGGTTTCTTAAGCAGTGGAGTTACCCGAGCCTGTTTGAATGCTGTAGGAAAAGTGCCAGTGTGGAGGGATGAGTTGATGATGTGTGTGAGTGCTGGTAGACGTGTGGGAGAAATGGCTTGTAGAAGGTTTGAGGGGATGGGATCTAGAGGGCAGGTGGTAGGGTGACTGGAGAGGAGAAGTTTAGATACTTCTTCCTCGGTTAGTGGAGAGAAGGAGGAGAGAAGGTGCTTGGGAGTGGGAGGGGTTGGACTGGGTTCCTGTGTGTTTGGAGCTGAGAACTGACTGCTGATAGTTGTTGTTTTGATGGTGAAGAAGTTAGCAAAATCATCAGCAGTTAAAGAGGAGGTGGGTGGTGGTGGAGGTGGACAGAGGAGAGAGTTGAATGTCTTGAAAAGTGTTCGTGTGTTAGCGGTGCTATTGATCTTGTTGTGGAAATAAGAAGATTTTGCAGCATGAACATCAACAGAAAAGGAAGAGAGCAGAGATTGATACATACTGAGGTCAGTTGTGTCTTTTGATTTGCGCCATTTCCTCTCTGTTGCCCTGAGTTTGGTCCGGTGTTCACGGAGAACCTCAGATAACCAGGGGTTAGAGGGAGTAGTACGTGCTGGCCTGGAGGAGATAGGGCAGATATTGTCTAAAGAAGAAGTTAAAGTGGAGCATAAGGTATCTGTTGCGGTATTAACATCCAGAGATGAGAATTGTGAGTGTGAGGGAAGAGAAGATGACACAGCAGAGGAAAGATGGGAGGGAGAGAGTGAGCGCAGGTTTCGTCTGAAAGTAACTGGTAGGGGGGTTGGTGGAGCATGGGTAGTGAGTTGAAGATTGAAAGTAATGAGGAAATGATCAGAAACGTGGAGAGGTTTCACCAAAATGTTGTCTGTGATGCAGTTGCGTGTGTATACCAGGTCTAGTTGGTTGCCTGATTTGTGAGTACCTGTGGTGATGAGCCGTTTGAGATCGAATGGGGCTAGGAGAGAGATGAAGTCTGTTGCATTCGGCTTCTCTAGATGAATGTTGAAATCACCAAAGACGACAAGTGGGGTGCCATCCTCAGGGAAAGAAGACAGCAGCACATCCAGCTCCTCTACAAAGCTTCCCAGTTGACCTGGGGGGCGATATATGACTACAATATGGATCTTAATGGGAGTTGTAAGTGTAATAGCATGATATTCAAACGAGTAGTTATTGCAGAGTGAGGAGAGGGTTGAGTATTTCCAATTGTTAGAAATGAGAAGACCTGTGCCCCCACCCCTCCCAGACTGGCGAGGAGTGTGAGAGAAAGAGAAGTTGTTTGAGAGAGCAGCAGGGGTTGCTGAGTCTTCTGGACGAATCCAGGTCTCAGTCAAGCCTAAAATATTAAGAGTAGAGTGAGATGCAAAGGCTGGAATGAAGTCAGCTTTGTTGACTGCTGACTGACAATTCCATAGACCCACAGAAATAGAGAGAGGTGTGTGCGAGGATGAGAGAATAGGACGCAGATTAGCAGTATTGTGCTGCCTTCTGTGCGTGATGAGAGAGCGCCGTCGAGAGACAACAGGAATGTATTGAAAGCACATATTTAGTTGGGAAATACTATACCAGTGTGAAAGGAAGAGGGAGAATAGGATACTTAAGTGCCTTGTAGGTGTCCTTGCTCGGTGGAGTCGCGCAGGTAGAGTCGATGGTCTTTACCTGAGTCGGTCTTCACTACGAGCCAAGCAAATAATCCGAAAATGGGAGAAAATCGAAACTGCCTGTTTGGACAGCTACACTTAAGTGCTATAAAATTTAAACTGCAATACTTCTCAGACGCGGCTGTTATTAAAAGTAGTCACGCGTCTAATCAAAATACAGATTTGTTTGAAGGTAAAAATGTACAAATAACCACAGAATCGAAAATAGCCCTACTTTCTGGTAAATAATACACTGAGCAACAAGAGAACTGAATATTAAGAAAAAAAAAACACTTGCTCGCTCTCGTCCTTCACGCAGACTGACGCTTGTCCTCAGCTCAGTCCTGAGCTACAGACCGCAGCTTTCGCCAGCACCACGCCTCATGTCCCAATGCCTTTTCTAAACGAACAGGCCCCCCTTTTAGCGTGAGTATGCCTCCACCAATGGCGCAGGCCCAGCTACCATATCATTTTCCTGTCACTTTTTCCAACCCCTTCCCCTGTCCGTGGCCAGCTCCACCTCCAGACTCTAGCGCGAGGCTGCCTCAGCTAGAGGAGCAGGCCCAGACTCCCTTTCTGCCTACTCAGCTCCCTTCCTTTCCCACTTTTCTGTTCCTCCGCAAGCCCCAGGGGCCGACCTAAGCGTGAGGTTGCCTCCACAAACGGCCTCGGCCCCGGGGTTTTTTTCCTCCTATTTTTTCCCAAAATCGTCCTCCTTTCACACTATTTTCCGCAACGCCGATGCCCATCCCGCCGAATGCTACAGCTATGGAACCCCCCCCCCCCCCCCCGTTGCCTGTAACTTCAGAGCCCAGATCCTCACAGAAATTCAGGCTGCTGGCACCAGATGCGGACCCATTCCCAACTCCAGTAACTCACTATTCAGAGTTGATATTCCCATAAACCACCAATTGAAACCACTTCTTGACGCCTCCCCTTAATTCCATTCTTCAAGCTGTTTCACCCAGCACCCTCCAATCCTACTTAACCGCATGGAAGTGTTTAAGTCTTTTCACTTCACATACATCCTGCCTTTTCCCAATTTTTCTCTGCTCACCATCACTTCATTCATATCCTATCTCAACAGCACCAAGAACCTCAAAGCCTGCTCCATCAAGGGTTATCTAAGCGGAATCCAATTCTTCCACAAACTCCTTTTTGGTTCACCTTCCACAAAAATAGCAAATTCTCAGACATCAATGCTCATCAAAGGTATCCAAAAAAACCAACCAACCCGCCCAGATGCCAGACAACCAATAACATTAGACATACTCACTAAATACATCTCCACCCTCCGCAGAGGTTACCACTCCACCTGCACACTGGACACAATGTTCATATTGGCTTTTTTCGGTTTCCTAAGATGCTCAGAACTCACCATCACTTCCAGCTTTAACCCAAAAAATCCACCCCACAACCACAGATCTATCAGCGCTAGACAACGAAACTATCTCCTACTTCATCAAGAAAGTAAAACAGATCAAATCAGGAAAGGCCATTTCATATATATTTTCAATCTCCTATCACCAATCCAACCATACCAAACTCTCTCAGCCTATTTACTTTTCAGAAATTCACGGACTAAATCCCCTTCCGACCCACTTTTCGCAGACGACTCCAACCGCCCCGTCACACGGTTCTGGTTCCAAAAACACCTCAAATCTGTTTTGCTCCTTTCAGGCATCCCAGCAGAACACTTTTCCAGCCATTCATTCCGCATAGGCGCAGCAACCACAGCTGCTCAAAAAGGCCTCTCCCAGCAGCAGATCCAATCTCTTGGCCGCTGGTCATCGGAACCCTTCAAGAGTTACATCCGCTCAAACCGCTTCCATATCAAAGAAGCCCAACAAACCCTCATCAGTTAATTACTTTGCCAATTCCCTTCCCACCCAACCCTACAGACCACCACTCCCGCAGGAGCCTCGATCCCCTTTCTACCTCGCTTCTCTGCCACAGCAACACTTTTCTGTTCCAGCCGGAGCTCAGATCTCCGTCCCACCCACCTTTCAGATCACAGTTCGAAAGCAAGTTATCATCATCAACACCACAGCAGCACCACCTCTTCCTCTAACAAGATACCTCTCTCGACGCAACTGGCTCTCCAGTCAGTTAGAAGCAAGTCAACCAAGTTCTTCTACTACAGCTACTCTACTCCACTCCCGCAGAGGTTCCGCCACTCCGTCCAAACTTGTTTCCACTTCCGCAGCATCGTCATCTACTACGCTCCCACGGGAGCTCCGTTACTCCATCCAAACTTATCCACTGCCGCAGCAGTGTCATCTACTCCGCTCCCGCAGGAGCTCCATTACGCCGTCCAAACTCATCCACTGCCGCAGCAGTGTCATCTACTCTGCTCCCGCAGGAGCTCCGTCCAAACTTGTCTTCAACATCATGGCGGCTGTCCTGCATTTAATTTGCAGCTTTTGGGGGGAGTACTCTGGGTTCGGGCCGAATACCGAGCCTGGAGCCCTCTCCTCGGACAGCACGCCAAATATGCATACCATTTATTCCATCTGACTTATTTGTAAGTGTGAACTCGTGAAATGATGTTTTATAAACAAAGTTCGGGAGGAGCACGTTCAAATAATTGATCCAATTATCAAATCATTCCAACCAGCTGCCAACAATCAGTAATCAACATTTCTATCCAATCAGCATGAGTGGAGACCTATATACATACTCATTTGACTCACCAACGTTCCTCGACAGTTTTTCAGCATCCCTCCACCACCCCGTCTCCTCACACTCGCCTGGTTACTTCCTAAACCAGCAATACGGGGGGAGTACTCTGGGTTCGGGCCGAATACCAAGCCCGGAGCCCTCTCCTCGGACAGCACGCCAAATATGCATACCATTTATTCCATCTGACTTATTTGTAAGTGTGAACTCGTGAAAGTGTGTTATCCAGCTGTTGTGGGCGTTGACTGGTTTGCATGTGTTGCTTCAGATTATCTGCGTTTGAATAGCGCGCGCTCTCCATGGGCGTGTCATATTAGCAGAGTCATGAGCTGCCAGAACGATAATGAGAACGGCTGATCTCTCGCTCTTTTTATATAGATTACATAAACAGAGAATGTTTGTTTTAGTTTTGAATTAGATAATTTAAAACTACACAATTAAATGATTATAGAGATATATAACTCATGTCTGAGTGAGTAGTATTCGCTGAGTTTTGTTTAAGTTTAGAGACGTGCACTAGAAAAAAAGTTCACGGAGACGGAGAGGCAGAAAGCACACCCTGTTTACTTTCTTTATTTTACAAAAGCACAATGTTTTATTTCGATTTTAAGTGAACCCATAAATAAGAAGACATTTAACAGTTTATTTTTTCATATTTAAAAAATTACGGGAGTATTATAAGTCTATTTTGCTGCTATGTGAAAAAAACCGAGGCAAACGCGCCGGCGCGTTTTTGGTCCCCAGAGGATATTCTAAATGAAAATGTTTAAAAGCGAACTGGTTCTTGTCGTAGGCCCCTGTAAAAAAAATTCTAGATTTTGGCAGTGTATCGAGGAAGAGATTTTCATGGTTAGAGACCCGTGTAGCTGCTGGTATAGACATTTTTTTCACACAGACCCTGTCTAAAGAATATTTTGCTGTGGCCGAAAGCAGTGCTTGTGCATGTCCCAGACGTACGGCAGGTGATACGGTGACTCTCTTGACAAATAGTGAAGCAGAGATTATTTTTAGTTTATAATCGACCGCGTCGCCACGCATCAGACAGAATGCATCTTTTGCTCTAGTTAAACGAAGACGAATATCAACGCCGTTCAATAATAATTTTGGCTGAAAGAAAATGTCACTGTGTATCGGAGCTAATAATTCCACAATGCTGCTGCCGTTGGTGAACGCTGCTCTCTTTGTCAATCCTGCGTTGGGACCCCCTGGGGTTAAATCATCCATATAACCGGTCGTATCCTTATAGAACAGTCCTGCAGAAAAGTTACTCTCGAGGGTGTCTTTCCCATAATTAACCAGCGCTTTGATAATACGCCTGTAGGGGTAGGTATTGGACGATTGTGACACTAGACGATCTCCTAAAGATACATCAACCTGGGAGAAAATGCATGCTCCAGGATAATTAAGTCCTACCGGGGATTTGTCCTCTAAATTTGTTCCATCCGGGTTAGATATTTTGACACGGGTATATAACAATGTGTTATTCAGATCCGTGTAATCTTCACCAGTCCCTGCTATGAAAAATTCAATTGGAGACAAATCAGTAATTGATGAAATCGCTGGGATTTCTACGTAAGTGTTCTTTTCAATAGCTGTCTGTGTCAGCGGGAGGGGGAATAGATCCAGCTCAGATTTAACACATTCGTCAGACACACAGTGCAACAGTGACATGTTTTTAGAATATAGTGATGGCTCGCCCTCGTCTTTTCAAATGTGTAGACCTATTCACACGCTTAGTACAAGTTCTTTGTTTGATTTTTGCGACTGTGCGTTTTTTGGTGGTACGCCTCTTCTTTATGCCGTGACCACCAATGTTGTTTTCGTCAACGATGACAATAACGCAATTATTTCGTTGACGCACCTTTTTTTTTGTGTTTTCGTCGACTAAAACTTGACTAAAACCTTTTTGCGTTCAAAAAGGTTTATAAGTGACTAAAATGTGACTAAAACTAAAAGGGCTGCCAAAACAACACTGGTGACCACGCCCCCTCCTCATACGGGTCCCTGGTGGTTTTAAGCTTTTCCGCCCCATCACCATAAGACCGTGTCTGCTCTGTCCGTCATCGTTATTATATGACTTTGTTAGGGCGCTGGTAACGACATCACTTACTATATTTTTTGCTGCTGCTTTTATATGCGGTTTTGCTATACTGAATCCTCTTCTAAGAAAAGGAATTGCCAATCAGTATAATCCGCGAAACACCCCTCCGATTCCTGATGCAAAACCCCCACCGTACATAACGGGACTTCCGGCGTACCCAGGCATACCGTTTCCGGTCTGGGCCTGATAATGAGACATAACGGTCGGGTCCGATGGGTATGGGGCAAGATAAGCCATTTTAAAAACAGGTGTTGTTTCACAGGTCTAAAGTGTAGCTTAGATACAACTTTGCCGTAACTAAATGGTACGTGTTTATTAATATCGTCTTTAACTTCAATGGTAATTTCGTTAATACTGTTTTTATTAAGACACACGTAGTGCGACTTGTCGTATCTGACACTGACCGCTTTGTTAGTCTCCCCTTCTATGTGTACTGTACCTAATAAAGGTACATATACATCTCCGACGGATTGGTAGTCCTCGTCGTTAAACGTGTACCATGTCAATGGATATTCAAATTCGACCAACGCCATTTCCCACAGTCCTTTTAAATTTATACTTCTACCCAATCTAGTTCTGTAATTATATATACGATTCTCAGGGTAGACATCCGTTGATGCATTGCATGGGAGTGTGACGTAGAACCCCTCCTCAGACATGATTTGCATAAATGACACCTGCCTCGGACTCGTTATGACTTTAAGAGACACTACAGGTCCATCACCTGTTTTTCAGGTATCCAACTGTTGAATTTAGATGGCCATCCCCACCATTTGACTAGAACGTACATGGCTTTTCTGCGGCGTTGTTTATCTAGTATTTTTTCAACTTTGAATGATGAATCGTTACTCAAGATCATTTTCTGTAGTTCTTCTTCATAAAAACAACCATTTATTAATTCACCGTCATAATCCTTTATCCTATACGACTGGATTTTGGGGTATACACGCACTTATAGTAAAGTATTCTTCAGTATAGTTCTGTTCATAGCCTTTGGCAAATATATTCCAGACTTTAGAGACTCTAACAACATCTCCGATCGAGAATTTAAAGACGGGTGTCTCTTTACGTATTTTTCGGTATAAATTATTAAACACTACAGCTTCATTTTCTTTATTCACGTCCAACGGTCGCATTTTAATGGATTTGTGATAACTCGAATTGTACCCCTCTTTCAGATTTTGCAATATATCGCAGTAGCGTCTGGAGTTCACCGCTGTTAAATACCTCCACATTCGTACTTTTAAAATTAGATTAAATCTTTCGACTACACTCGCATTTAAATCACTGGCTGTTGCAAAATGGTGTATGTTATATTATTTTTTTGTCATCTGTTGAAAATGCTTATTGAAAAACTCCGTACCCTTATCTGTCTGTAACTTTGCAGGTACACGTCCGTCTCTCAAAATAGACGAAAAAGCTTTAACTACTTCTGGCCCCTTTTTATTTTTCAATAACCTCGTCCACGCGTACTTGGTAAAAATGTCTATAACTGTAATTAAAAACTTGATATTGTCGTTCTCTTTTGACTATGCAGACATATCAACTAGATCTGCTTGGAACTGGTGGTCTATCCCATACACCACTACTCGGTTCCGTTTATAATTTATTGGTGCAGTTCGATGGAGAGTGTATGTGTCTTGGCTGGACAGCCAATCACTCACGTCTTTATCAGATAATCTTACTCCATATTCCTGTAATACAGCCTGTTTTAATCTGTTTTTACCCCCCAAAGCACCAGAATTTGCTGGGTCTTAGTAGATTTTTTTCATACAATAGAGTTTTCAGACAATAATGAATCAAGTTATAACATTAAGTTTTTTTTATTTTTACAAGCGTACATGGCATATATCAACGAAAACAATGAAGGAATTTTTTATTCTTTATTTATTTATTTTACAAGCATACATACTATTTTGGAGGTCACATGGGAAACGAAAAATAAGTGATATATGAATTTTTACACTTCTGTATCACTTGTTAAATGGAAGTGAATGTCATGTTTTCATCTGTTTTAGGAGTTGAAAATAAAATACTGAACCATTGAACAAAAGAAAAACAAAGAAGAAGAAAAAAGCCATTCTGAACCACGTCTGGGTCTATTTTTGACCTATGTTTTGGTTGACCTAGAAGTACTACTCTTTGGGCAGGGTGGGAATGGCTTTGGATGGTTTTGTTTTGATATTGTCATCTGAATAAAATGGCGTATTTGGAGGTATATTCTGAGACAATTTGTGACATGTTGCGAAGGCATGCGACGCATGCAGATATTGCACAGCACCTTGCGGACATTGGCGCAGGACGTGGCTGCTCTGTGATGAGTGTTAGAAGATTTTGATGATGTTCTTTATCTGAACAAGTTTCTTAAAAATCTTCAACTTTTGTAGACTGGCCCAACATTTGGTCGAAAGATTATGACACGTGTTATCACACGTGTGATGGCGCTGCGTGAGTGGTAGCCTGTTGCCGAGGCTCTGAGTTTTTTTTTTTTTTTTTCTGTGAATCTTAGTTTAATTCTCGTTTCTTTTTTCATATCAAAACTTTCTTCAACGTATGTCCATGGTGTCGTAATACTGTGGAGATTGGCTGTGTCTTTACAGCTTTGCAATGGGAGAACCATTCGGTCGCTGCTCCATTGTTTACACATGGGAACAGCTGCTAGCGCTGAGGCACACTAGGTTTCTCTCTACTGAAAGTGCGATGGATCTCACGATTAATACCATTCCAAATTATCATACATCCTGTTAATATAGATAATCCCGTGGTAACTATAAAGCCCACTTATAGTCGTGTCCTCAAGAGTTTTGTGATCAGTCTATACGGATTCGTATTCTATTATCAGGATAATAGATTTCCCCTCTGTATTATAAGTCTACATTTTATGGTACTCTTAAACCTTTGTTCGCTATACAACAATCATATATATATAACCTCAATACATATACATGTCATATGCTGCCTCTTTGGCTAGGCTT
Organism: Phoxinus dragarum; assembly: GCA_033366665.1. NCBI lineage: Eukaryota > Metazoa > Chordata > Actinopteri > Cypriniformes > Leuciscidae > Phoxinus > Phoxinus dragarum. Next base: position 78,302 of record JARPMJ010001644.1, on the reverse strand, counting down.
GATGATCAATCAAATATCATAGTGATTATTCTTTTATCATAAGAATGCTCACCCTTCTTGTAGGTTGTGTCACGCAGGATTTCCTTGATCCACGTGGACGGAGAAAAACCAGTACTCAAAAATCCAAGGTCCAGTCAGATGATTATAATAAAATGTTTAACAATATTTATTAAAAGAATCAAATGAAAAGGAATACTTTTTACAGATTATAGTAGAGTACGAACTAACAGATAGAAACTAGCTTGGCTTCGATTGGCTTCTTGCATCTGGCACGCTGGCTCTCCAGATTTCTTCAGCAAGGACGAGCGACGAGTCTGTCTGGTCCTCCCCTTTTTATAGCCCAGTTTTTGCAAACAATAGTACATTGTGTTTAGCAATAGTAGGCTGCGCTAAGTAATAGTAATATGCGTTTAGTAATAGCAAGCTGATTATGATCTAGACATTATATGCCTTGGCTGTCAGCGAAACTAAATATAGCAAGCAGGCGAGCAGCAGCAAGCGAGCAACTGCAGGAAGTGCGTATTCTCTAGTCTTGCAGGAAGCGCGTGCTCTCTAGTAAACGTAATATGCTTTTAGCAAGTGCAGCTGGAGTTACCGAACAACACATTTCCTTTGTTAAGCAATACATCTCGAAAGGTTATATTTTCACACTATGATTACCTCATACAATTACACACTTCAAAATGATTATATTTTTACACAGTGATCTCTTCATTCTGTTGTGAAGGTAAGAGCGATTGAATGAAAAATAGAGTCTTTAATAACTGAGCAGATGAAGGAAAAACAAATCCTCTACTTGAGAGACAAAGGTGAAATAAAACAACCCGCAGAGAGGGCGATGAAAACGAAACCAAAAAACTTCTTCAGAAAACTTTAAAGGGTCAGGTCTTTAGGCAGCAGTCGAGGAAAGCTCAGTAGCGGCGACAGACTGCAGGTCTCTCAGGGATAACCAGGATACAGTACACACAGCGGTAGCCAGATCATTCTCAGCATCAGAAGAACTGGGTAGAATACAAACACAGATTAACAGCCGTGAACAGATAGCGCAATCCAGACGAAACACCAACAGGACTAGGACTAGGACAGAGACAAACAGAGCGAAAGTTTTGCTTCTTGCATGTGAAACTCAAGTGAGAATCTGACAAAGAGGAAGGCAGAGACAGAGAAAGAAATAGGGACCTGATCAGAGGAAAGAGGGAACAGGTGGAGAGGATAAGTGAGGTAGTTAGAGATGATGAGGAACAGCTGGGGGAAGAGAGAAAGGAAAAAAGGAAAGTAACAAAGAGTGACCAGCAGAGGGAGACAAAGTACAGAGAAGGAACAGGACATAACAAGACATGACACATTCAGCATGACATTTTAAATGGTTATCTTCTTTAACAGTCCAGATAGCTCTCCAACATGGGTTGTCATATACTGAGCTGTGGTTTTCTTATTATGACCTTTTCGAATCTTTTTCCGACTTTGAGCCTCAGGGTAAGCGAATGAGGTGCCACCCAAATTTGTACTGTAATATAAATGCCTTATGCTTCGGACTCTGGGTCCGGATGAATTAGCTCAAATGATCCATAGGGAATTTTAATAACTAATCATGAATATGATTAATATTTTGCATATTACAGTTACATTCAATTGTCGAAAATGGATTATATGAATATATGAATAATCAATCACAACGAATTATAATTCCTCATTCATATATCAATAATCTCACTTAACTTCGATTATGAGATAATCTTTAAGGGAAATCAATGTAATTATCAAATCGTTGTTCGTCCAGCGACCAACCGTCAGATTAAGTGATTAATTTCTCAATAAAGTTATCCTTCCTTATAAACTCCAAGAAACACCAACCTTCTGGCTGTGAACATTAATATTTCTGGTGCTTATAAAATTAAAACTACTTAATGTAGTAAACAGGGAGCGCGGTAGCTCTGATTTACCTCATTGACTTTTGTGGTTTTACGAGCATTTTTCACAGACACAGTCTTGAATATATTGTTTTAATAAATGCAAAACTACAGAATATAGGCTACTACACAAGATACACGTTTTATATATATCTATGTACATTTACTTACAGTTAACAACCAAGACAAACGAATAACAGATGAGAGTTGGAGAGAGAGAGAGAGAGAGAGAGAGAGAGAGAGAGAGAGAGAGTGAGGGAATGAGAGAATGGGGCGCGCCGTGCTGGAGCACGCGCTGAGATTGTAGAGAGAGAATGAGAGAGAAAGAGAGAATGGTCACGTGTGACCATAGAACAGTAAACATCACAGACCTTTGAGAGAGCCATCAATCGAAACAAACCTTAAAACATTAAAACTCGTTAGAGTTTGATACTTGCAAAGTTCGTTTGTGTGGAGCTGTGTTCAGCCTGCGCGTGTTCTTGGAGCAGAGTGCGCGCGCTCATGCTGAGGCGCGCGTGCTTGTTGCCAGAGCAAGCTGTTCGCGGGAGTTTTGAAGAAGGCGTCTTGTGGAAGTGATATGTTACTGAAGGAATTCAGGCTTCGTGCGTTCGACTCTTAGGTGGAAACGAACAAAGTGGAATTTGAAAATTAAACAAAAGAACTTAAAGTAAAATAAAAACAGACGGACTCCGGAGGAGTCGATATCGCAGACTGTTCACATGACTAGGTAGCGGGGAGCAGGAAGAGCGTTTTTGCTTTTAAGGAATGTAAGGATACGCCCTCTTCTGGGACAAGAGCGAATCGGATCCTCTGATCTAGAGCGCGAAAATGTTCCTTTGTTCGTAAAGACACGCCCACTTTGACTATGTCATGTGAGAGATCGAATTTAACATTCATATTTAGAAGTATGGTATTTCCTAGAATAAATGCATATTATTGTACCTTGCAGTCAAGATTCAAGATTCAACTCCGTTAGGTCTTAAGTTTCAAAATGGTACTAAACACATCATTTTCAGAGTATATGATAACAAAGTTACATCAAATATATAGATTAGAAGCATTTAGATTTTGATTAATACACATTAATATTGAAATCAATTCCACATCGGTCGTGACACATAAATGGCAACACAAAAATATCAAGTCCATTTGTTGAGGTCTTAAATATGATTCTGTTGAATAAAGTCTCTTGGTGTGTGTGTGTGGTGATAGAGAAACAAAGTTTCTTCTGTTTTATGGTATGTGAGTGTCCTGGCGTGAGGAATGTTGGGGTGTCACGTTACAAGTCTCTTTGTGTGTGTTGTAATGGAGAAAGAGACAAAGACCACGATTATGAATCACGATTCATTAATTTGAATAAGCAGCTGTCACTGTCAATGTTGCTACAGTACCTTTGATTACAAAAGACAGGAAATCCCTGAGGAATTATTTAGAAGAAGAAGGAGGGGATGCAGAGCGGGAGTTAAACGTCGAGAAAGGAAAAGACGGTACAAACCGTGCATCCCGTCTGTTATCATGGGGAACGTGAGGTCTCTCCCCAATAAGATGGAAGAGCTAACGGCGCTAACCCGGCTGCAGAGGGAATACAGGGAGTGCAGTGTCATGTGCTTCACGGAGACGTGGCTGAATGAACTCACTACGGACTCACTGGTTTCACTGGATGGCTTTCAGCTTGTGAGAGCGGACAGGAGAGCAAATGAGAGCGGTAAGAGGAAGGGTGGGGGAATTGCGATGTTTGTGAACAACAGATGGTGCAACCCTGGGCACATCAGTGTTAAGGAGCAGCTCTGTACTAAAGATATTGAGTTGCTAGCGGTTAGCATGCGCCCTTATTACATTCCGAGTGAGTTTTCACACACTATTGCAATAACTGTTTACATCCCCCCCTCAGCTGATGCTTCAGCTGCATGTGAGCTCCTTCACAGAGTCGTGTCACAGCTGCAGACATCGCATCCACAGTCCTTCTTTCTTATCTCCGGAGACTTTAATCATGCTCTCTTGTCCTTAACACTTCCAATCTTCACCCAGTATGTTAAATGCCACACAAGGGCCAATAAAACACTGGATCTGCTGTATGCCAACATTAAAGAGGCATATAGCTCTTCACCCCTACCCCTGTTGGGCCGCTCAGATCACAACCTGGTCCATCTCCTGTCTGCCATAAACCTTTGGTGAGTAAACAACCCCCCACCATTAGGTATGTGAGGGAATGGTCTGTGGAGGCCAGTGAAGCACTGAGAAACTGCTTTGAAACCACAGACTGGGAAATGCTCTGTAATTCTCATGGGGAGGACATTGACACTCTCACTCACTGTGTTACTGACTACATTAATTTCTGTGTGGAGAGCACCATACCTAATAAGAAGGTTCGGTGTTTCTCCAACAACAAACCTTGGGTGACTCCTAAACTCAAAGCCCTGCTGAATGAGAAGAAAAGGCTTTTTAAATCTGGGGAAAAAGAAGAGTTGAGGAGGGTTCAAAAACAGCTAAGATGGGAGATTAGGAAAGGAAAGGACATTTACAGGAAGAAGTTAGAGTCACGCCTCCAACAAAACAATACAAGGGAGGTCTGGAAGGGTCTGAAAACCATCCCTGGTCAGAACAAAGTCAGTGGCAAAGGCTCTGTTTCTGGTGATTGTGACAGGGCAAATGAATTAAATCTTTTTTTCAATAGATTTGATTCTACCCCCTCTCCTTCCACCTCCAACCGGACTTCAGACCTGTCGGTGACTCAACCTTTCCCTCTCTGGCTACGGCGGACCAATGGGCTCCTTGCACATAGCAACCTGACGTCATATCCGCAACGGGTAAATACGGCCCGCTCTCTTCCTGTTTGGCGAAATATGGCGGCGGCGTAAACAGCGGAAAATGAGCCTTAAAAAAGATAGAGTTTTTTTCCAAAGGCAACAAAGAAAATATCATGAACATTGTTGTGTTCCCACATGCACGTCATCATCTAAATTCAATGGCGTTTTAAGTTACCACGGATTTCCCAGCGATGTTGAACTCAGAAAGCGGTGGCTGGTGAATATTCGTCGTGATGAGTTCATTGTCACAGGGCACAGCAAAGTCTGTAGTTTGCACTTCACACCGGAGGAGATAATTCAGCCGAAAACACCGGAGGGGAAAAGGCAACTAAAGAAAGGAGCTGTCCCGGTATTGTTCCAGTGGAATGATTACTCCATCCCATCACCAAGACTGAGCGTTTGGGACAGAGTAAACAAACTTCAGCCTGAGCTGGCATCAGTAGAAGATGGGCAACATATGGACTGCACTCCTGCTGCTGATCATGACTATTCATCTGTCCCAGAACCCGCTTTCATGGACTCGGCAATCGACGAAAACACGAAATTAAAAGAAGAAAATTACTCATTAACCCCCTGAGGTCGGCAAACGCGTGGGCGCGTTTTGCTCGTTTTTTTTTACATAGCAGCAAAATAGACCTAAAATACTCCGTCGGTTTTGGTCATACAGACTTAAGAAATATGAAAAAATAAGCTGTTAAATGTCTACTTTTTTATGTGTCCACTTACAATCGAAATAAAACATTGTGCTTTTGTAAAATAAAGAAAGTAAACAGGGAGTGCTTTATGCCTCTCCGTCTCCGTGAACTTTTTTTCTGAAGCACTTCTCTAAACTCAAACAAAACTCAGCGAATACTATTCACTCAGACATGAGCTATATATCTCTATAATCATTTAAGTGTGTAGTTTTAAATTATCTAATTCAAATCTAAAACAAATATTCTCTGTTTATGTAATCTATATAAAAAGAGCGAGAGATCAGCTGTGCTCATTATCGCTCTGGCACCTCATTACTCTGCTAATGTGACACGCCCATCGAGAGCGCGCGCTATTCAAACGCAGATAATCTGGAGCAACACATGCAAACCAGTCAACGCCCACAACAGCTGGACAACACACTCGCTGTGAGGAATAATAATATCGTGATAATCCTGGAAATGTTACATCAAACATGCTGGAGTAGCCGAACAACGGATCCAGCTGCAGATCAGTAAGTGCTTTGTTCTAATCGCGATATGAAATGGTGTCTGTAAACCGCAAAAGACTGTTTAAATTTGAATCGCGTTTCTGTGTTTGAATGAATGAACGGCACAGACACATGCGTTTTTTGTTTACTAACGTTACAGCTCGCGCGTGTCTGTGTGTGAATGAAATATCTATTGCCTACTGAGAAGAGTAAAAATCGACTGAAGAATACGTTGAAATAAAATGTCTTTGTATAAGCAACATTTTAAACTGCAAATTAACATTTATGCCCTAATATAGGCTATATTATAAAAGACGATATGTTACAGACGAAATATGAAAGACAACATTTCGTTTTGGATAGATTAGGCTATAAAGTTTGTACTGCCACATCAAAACCTAATTTCCAAGGTGCAAACAAAATCTTAAAAGGTCAATATAAGCCTTCAATTATTTTTGTGTTTTATTAGTGACAAATTTGGGGAAAGGATAGCCTACATAATCCAAAACTTTCTGAAAATACGAATGAGAATTAACTGCACAATTACTAGAAATGTTTACCTTGGATATTATACAATTTGCAAGCATAGGCCTACACAGTTTGTGGAAAAATACACTTTTTTTTCAAGATGTTTCCAACTCTGAACCAATTCTGTAGATGTGTGTGTGTGTATGTATGTATGTATGTATATATATATATATATATATATATATATATATATATATATATATGTGTGTGTGTGTGTGTGTGTGTGTGTGTGTGTGTGTGTGTTATCTTTGCATTCTGTGTGGCTCAGTGACACACTCAGTGAAAGGCTCATTAGTATGCAGCATTAGCAGGTCTTCTTTGTCTCCAGGTGTGAATGAGGACATTATTCATGACCTTGTTGGATCATTCACGCCCCCCTGCATATTGCCTTTCCAAACAAAAAGTGTCTTACAAAATTTAAATCAATCTATTGTTTAATGTGAACGATTAGCCCGGATGATTTTCAGATCATTTTGAAGTAAATACTCTAGCCGACAAGATCCATTAGTCAAAAGTATTGTGGGAATATGTGAAGTTGGTCGTTTGTGGTCTTATATCAGAACATTTAAGTTTGAGTTTTTTGAATAACCACGCATAAATAATATTCTCTCAAAAATGCAAACATGTACATACATGTTGCTCACATATTATGATAGTCATGTTCGTGCTAAATAGAGTGTAATTACACCTTTGCCATTAATATGTTTATAAGCAACTGAAAAAAATACAAATATCAGGTCATGTCAAAACATCTCAAGGACCCCAAAAACACCTTAGACTCCAGAGGGTTAAAGAAAGAGATACAGGAGCTGAAAATTAGCTGTAAATTTGGATTACAAAGATTCGCCCACTCTGACGACGACATTCGATTCTATACACGGTAAGATGCGAACAAGATACCCCTGACCGTAGTAACTTGGACCATACGTGACCATATTGTAACGTTGTGTACTCTTTCTGTTCCCATAGATTTCCCAGTTATCATAACCTTATGCTGTTTTGGAGATTGGTTGAACCATCGGTGCATAAAATGGTTCGTGCGTCGAGGGCCAAAGCTGCAGAAAAATTGAATGAAGCAGTAACATCTGTCCGTCCCACACACACGGTTGGTTTTTGCAGTTGTCATTGATAATAATATTGTCATTAATGTTGTTGAAGTTGTCATTAATGATAATCATTAATAATTCATAATATGTTTCTGCAAATATAAATATTATTTAGTTTATTTGATTTATTATGGTGTTTTTTCAAAGCAAACCTTCACATTAATGTGAGAGATGAAAATGACATCTGACTGCATTTACCTCAACATTCTGATATTAGATTTAGTATTTAGGGAGGGGGGAGGGGGGTCGTTAGTCATGCCCATGCTGGGGAGGGTGTCCTCTCATGTGGATTCTCAGAATATGGTCACCCTAGGTATAAATCAATAAATAAGGTGCCTGAGTAGCCTATTGCAGTCACAGTCCCACATTTGAAATTTCCAGTAACATGTAGAGTATTATTGCTATTGTATTTTTAATTATAGACCAACAGCAGTAATGATAATTGCACATCCTTTTATCTATTAGACTAGAGAGGTTACATTAGGTTTAATGATGTTTGTGTGTGTGTGTGTTTTCTCCCCAGAGACAATCATTGCAACCCATCGATGAGCTACTCCTTTTCCTAATGTACTTGTCCGTTGGTTTAAAGGAGCAGGACTTGGCAAACCGTTTCAGCATTCACATCTCTACTGTAAGCCGCATTATCTGTTCGTGGACCAACTACCTGTACACACTCTTGGGCTCGGTGGCTATCTGGATTGAGCCTGAAGACGTTAAAGCTCACCTTCCTGATGATTTCAAAGACTTCTCCGATACTCAGATAATAGTTGACTGTACATTTACATTTATTCATTTAGCTGACGCTTTTATCCAAAGCGACTTACAATTGCTATATATCAGAGGTCGCACGCCTCTGGAGCAACTAGGGGTTAAGTGTCTTGCTCAGGGACACATTGGTGTCTCACAGTGGATTCGAACCCGGGTCTCTCACACCAAAGGCAAGTGTCTTATCCATTGCGCCATCACCACCCCTGTACAGAGCTCAAGTGCCAGACGCCATCCTCGCCTCTCCTCCAAAGTGAGATGTTTTCTAAGTACAAATCTCACTGTACAATGAAAGGACTTATCGGGATCGCCCCTCATGGTCCAGTGACCTTCATCTCTTCACTCTATGAGGGGTCAATAAGTGATAAAGAACTCTTTAGGCGGTCAGGGTTGGCTGACCTTTTAACTGATGACATGGCCGTGATGGTTGATAAAGGTTTCCTGATCACTGACTGTGTGAAGTGTAAAGTGTACTGTCCACCTTTTCTCAACAAAAAAAGCCAGATGCCAGCATCCAGTGTCCTCCAAACACAGAAAATTGCTCGTGTAAGAGTGCACGTTGAGCGAGTCATCCGAAGGGTAAAGGAGAATAAACTTTTTGATTCAGTTATTCCTTTGTCAATTGCTGGAAGCATTAATGAAATTTTTGCCGTTGCTTGCCTGCTTAGCAATTATCAAAATAAACATCTTGTCACAGCATGGGCCAAGTAGTGCTGACAAGTTTACATTACAGAAACCTACAACTTTTAAATGTATTAATCATTATTTATCTCTGAATAAATTCTCATACAGTGACAACAGATGTGATCTCACACAACATTATAAACAATGATTTTTATTGTAAAATGATGCCATATTGTATAAAGTCCATGAATAAATCTGACATTACTTATTCAACTGTTTTTTGTTGTTGTTGTTTTTTAAAGCAAAAAGCTTGAAGACACATTTTATCCCAGATCACATCATTTATCAATCAGTTCCAGGCGAAATATATACACTGTAGGTACGAGTGGAAAATGTAACGTAAATGAGAAGTCAAATTCATAGTCCTAATAAAATACATAATGAATCAGATTATGATTTCTTTACCTGCCAATCAGTTGTGAGCGTCTCATTGAGAGATACTTTGGCATGTAAATGCTGAAGTAGAAATTATCACACTTCTGCCTGATTGTTTCTTGAACTTCTTTGTCTGAGTGCAGTCGCTGCACAAAGAAATCTTCGTCTGCCCAGACAAAAAGGTCACACCACTGAAGTCCAGTAATTAAAAGCTGGCCTTGTATTTGCCAAAAATAGGCATGGCTTTTCTTTAGTTTGAAAGCACCATTTGACATGTGCAAGTACTTGCAGTCAATGTAACTTTTAGCATTTGGACATTTAATTTCAACCAAACCGTAAGCAGGTGTTGCATTGGGATCATAAACAAGGCCATCCGGTGAGGCCCCTAGCCATGGAGCCTGTGGGTGAACCACAAGTCCACAAGGGGAGTAATTGACATTGTTGTACTGGGCATATTCTTTTGCTGCCTGAAACTCCATTTCTGAACCTCTCCTCATTTCCGCAGTTTGTCTGGTGCCCCTGATAATTCGCTCTGCAAGATGCTCAGCACTACTGTAACCTCAAACATGGGAAACTTCCCTAAACCTTGAGGAGGTTATCCTCATTCGCCGTAGCACATGCCACTCTGGATCTTTGCTCTGACCCCGTGTCGACAATTCAATTTTGTGAGCCATCTCAATAGATAGCTGCAAACTTTGTATATGTAAATGTTCTTCCTCTGTGCATACCCACACATATTCTGTTGGTGACAGCTGATGAGTAATAAGGGGAAGACATGGAGGACCCGGGGCATTCTTATGTAGCTCTGTGCATTGTGTCAGAAGTTTCGGCTGTTGATAGGAGATCACACTACCCCTCTGTACCAGTCCAAATTCAGAATCCACAAGGGGCTTGTGTCAATGCTCATCCCCATTGTTGTCACCAGGGGCATATCCAGTGGATCTAGGCCGCTGTACACCTCTGCCACACGAAGTACCGACAGGTCAGGAAGAGGGCCAGTCATTCCTCTGTAGAGGGTGCTCCTTTTAATAAAAAATATCATAAAGAGGTACTTAATTTGACATAACAATGGGGGAAACAACTCATGAAAATAATTGTTAAGTTAATATTTATTTACCGTAATCCTCCTTTACCCATCCGACCCTGCACAGGCTTAACAACCACCATCTTCCCAACTGGACCTGGTTTTACACCCTGTGAAATTGTGATAAAATACATGTTAAAATACACTCATAATTTTGAGAATTTATTAAACAGAGGTTCTATTTTGCAGCTACTGGTACATACTATTGCATGACATACATCTATGCAAACTATCCCATATGAACCATGCTTTGATATGAAACTTACTGCTGTTCGGGGTTTGTGCCATTGTTGCTCAGATTCTGTACAGCTGTGTACAGGAGGAACCACTTGCACACCCAGCTGGGAGAAGTGCGCTGTCTGGAATAATAGGGCAACTGTGTGGTTGCATAGAGCTGTCCCCGCCACACATGAGCATCTGCACTGCACCATAATTACAGGATCTGTGTCCCTGAGGACCATCTGTTGATAGATTAGTCATAATTACTCTATATGGTCATGTTGGACTTGTGAACTGTTGGCATGAATGTATCCTTCTTAAAAGGTTGTATCACCGATTTCTGGCCCAAAAATAAATCATCACATTCATCAATTGCTACGTCACTCTGTTGATGTTCAAATAAAACAGAGAGCTAGCTCGCTACTCCCTCCCCCTCCCTTCCGTGCAATTGAAACTCTCCTAAATGTGCATCTCATTGGTTATTGGTTGGAACACTTTGTTTTGCTTTTGAGTGGGTGGTGAAGTTGAACACTTGTTGATAAGTGTTTTTGTGTACAGATCTCGGAGCCTAGGCTGCTAGCGGATCGTTAGGAAAGATTAGATGAATTTGATAATTTATGTTTTCTATATATATATATATATATATATATATATATATATATATAAAATATAATATTATATTTATATAATATAGATTTTTTTTAGAAAATCCCTTCTTTTGGGCCAGAAAAAAAGAGATTTTGATGCAACCTTTAACACAGAAATAGATGTCTTTAAATGGAATTATGAGAAGTGGTGTGCAGCAAGTAGGCTATGGCATTATATTAAGTCATAAATAATTATATTTTGGCATCCAAAGCTGCACACTGTAAACACAATCCCATTCAAACACCACAATAAAACGCACAGAAAGCAGTAACAGAGACTTGAACAACTTGAGTAGCTTTTGGAAAAGTTAAGCACATGCAAGGCAGCAACAGTGAACAGCTTGAGCAGTTTTTGGAAGTTGAGCACATACAAAGCGATAACGAAGGTCAAAATGTAACATGACCATGTTAAGCACAACACACAACTTGAACTCGAACCTTTTGGAACTGCTGAACTCGGAACTCTGACACAAATTACAAGTGCAGCCCTACATTTACACAATGAGGTTTTTCGTGCTTCTTCATGGATCTGAAGCAGAAAGCCTTTACAGCGACTTCACTTGTGGCCCTGTCTTTGTTTGACACTAATGCCAATCACATATTAACACAATAAGAAGTTAGATACATGCATGAAGGCGTACAGACACAACGTAGACATTTTCCGCCTAATACTAGAAAACAGTACAACATTATAACACGCATATTCTGTCAGACCGGGATTGTTTATTAGCCTAATGTAAGCTAGCAATCTAACGTAAGCCATAAAGTTTGAGATATATAGACTTACCTTCATATCCGTGGATATATGAAGAGGCATACATTTTAAAGCCCTTCTCTAATTTGCTGGTAGGTGATTTGGAGGAGAACTTACAAAGGCGATGTACGTCCGTTATTGTAAGTTTCGGCAACTCTTGTAAACATCTAGTGTAGAATAGCGCCATGTTTACACCGGAAAAGACGAGGCCGCATTTCCGGTAAGGAAGTAGTTACGTGCAAGGAGCCTATTCATCCCCCGTCAGGGCTTCTGAGACATCAGTACCCCCTACTTTACAACTGTCCACTGATTCCTCATTTATTGATGTTTCACATCCCTCCCCCCAGCCTTCTCTCATGGGAGCGTCTATACCACCCTCTAGCAGTCTCTATCTAACAGTCAATCAGGTGAAGAAGGAGCTAAAAAAGATCAAGGCAAGAAAGGCACCGGGCCCAGATGGAATCTGCTCCAGAATGCTTAAAGAGTGTGCAGATCAGCTCAGTGAGGTCATCCATTACATCTTTAACCTGAGCCTGAGTCTGGATCGAGTTCCAGTCCTGTGGAAGACATCGTGTGTTGTTCCAGTTCCTAAAAATGCACATCCCAGGGAGCCCAACCACTTCAGACTGGTGGCCTTAACTTCTCACCTGATGAAAACATTGGAGAGGATTGTACTACGAGACCTGAGAACCGTGGTGAGCTCAGAACTGGACCCCCTACAGTTTGCTTACCAACCAGGCATAGGGGTGGAGGATGCTATTATCTATCTTTCATATAGAGCACTGTCACATCTGGAGAAAACTGGGAGCACTGTGAGGGTCATGTTTTTTTACTTCTCCAGTGCTTTCAATACAATTCAACCATCGCTGCTCTGGGGGAAGCTATTGGGAGCTGGTGTTGACCAACCCCTGTCTACATGGACCATCAATTACCTCACTGACAGACCACAGTATGTGAGGCTACAGGACTGTGTGTCTGATGTGGTGATGAGTAGCACAGGAGTTCCACAGGGGACAGTGCTCGCTCCTTTCCTCTACACCCTGTACACAGCGGACTTCAGGCATAACACAAGCAGCTGTCACATGCAGAAGTTCTCTGATGATACTGCCATTGTTGGGAGGGTATCAGAGGAGAATGACCAGGAGTACCGGGAGGTCATCAGGGATTTTGTCAACTGGTGTGAGTCAAATCATCTTCACATCAACGCCAGCAAGACAAAGGAGATGGTGGTTGACTTTCGACTTTCGCTGCACCGGTGAACATCCAGGGTGTCGACATTGAGATGGTGGAGACGTACAAATACCTGGGGGTTCACCTAAATAAGAAACTTGACTGGTCCACAAACACAGAAGTCCTGTACAAGAAGGGCCAAAGCCGTCTCCACCTGCTGAGGAGGCTAAATTCCTTCGGTGTGTGCAGGTCTCTATTAAATCTTTCTATGACTCTGTGGTGGCGTCTGCAATCTTTTATGCCATAGCCTGCTGGGGAGCTGGGAGCACAGAAAGGGACAGGAAAAGACTAAACAAACTGGTGATGAAGGCTAGCTCTGTCCTGGGCTGCCCTCTGGATACCATAGAGGAGGTGGGGGAGAGGAGGATGTTAGCCAGGCTGGCATCTATTATGGACAACTCCTCTCACCCCCTACATGAGACTGTGAGCTCTCTGAGCAGCTCCTTCAGTAGCAGACTGCTGCACCCTCAGTGCAAGACGGAGCGCTTCCGCAGGTCCTTCATCCCAGTAGCAGTTGGACTCTTTAATGCAACATCATAATTCAGCACTGCTAATTGCTGCTGAATTTTTGAGTAGTAATGGACAATATTCTGCACTATGTAAATTTCTTTATCTATTTATCATTTTTTGTCAACTTCAACTGTGCAATATGTTACCTTTATTCATTCGTATTATAGTTACTTGTATATTTGTGTTTATAGACTGTCTGTTTACATATGGTTGGTAATTGTGTGAATACAGCAGTTTTATTTTATTACTATTATTGTAATTAGTTTTAGTCTATTCTTTTTCCATTCTTCATATTTTTTTATTTTTACTTTTATTTTATTTATTTTATTTTTTTACTTTACTTGAGCTGCTGTAACAAATGAATTTCCCCAGTGTGGGATTAAAGGGTAACTAAACACTAAACCAACTTTTTTTAGTTAATGATCTGTAAGAATGGAGCTTCATAAATGCTGTTCATTGATTCGAGTACTTTTTTTAACATTTGAGTATAAAGTGTTTTATTTTTCAAATATATGGTTTAAAAACGTCTGAGTGCTGCCCTCTTCAGGTTAAACGGAATCTCCTGAAGTAGGGGTACTCTCTGACGTAGGGTACTCTGTGACGTTACTCTGCCACGCCCCTGGTATAAAAGCATCTGCTTCCGTCAAAACCACTGTAGAGCGAGTCAGGAGTTGGAAATTGGAATTACGAGTATTGAAAACGATCAGGATAGCGTATTTTAGCATCTAGTTAGCATAGCATTTATATAATTATTTAGATTATTTCGTGTAGCCTAGGTAGTTATTTAGCATAGTTGTTAGAAGCATAGTTAGTTAGTAGCATAGTATTGCATCAGTTAGAATAGTGTAGATTTTTAGCATTAGTTTTGTCTGTGTTTAGTACAGTGGTTAGGCTGGTATAGGTGTAGTGTTGCCGGTAGCAACAGCACTGCTGGACTGCATAACTTTCCCCCAGACTTGGAAATTAGCGCCAGTGTTTACATGCACTTGTGTGCCAAACGCTGCTCTTCCTGCATGGACTCCACAACCGCCGGCGCGTTTTGCTGGATATTTTTTTTCACATAGCGGCAAAATATGCTTAACGGAGGTCAATAGTAATAATAATCCACTCAGATACTGGCCCCATTCTCTCTTGCGCGGCTGCTTCGCTAGCATCGTCGGATGCCGATCGCGATGCGGGAGTTAATGCGATGCGACACCGCAGTTTGAGCTCGCGGCTCGAATTGATATGGTTTTAGCTCTGTGTCCACAGACAATTCGTCCACTTCAGGGGAAGGTGGGGGAGAAAAGTCCTCGACTTTAAATGACCGCTCTGTTGCAAAGCTACTTTCGTCACTCCAGTCACTCTCTATCTTAGCGAGTCTGACAGCAGCTGTCAATCACTGCGGGTCTGTCAATCACGCGCTCAGCCCCGCCCTCGGTTCGTCTGTTGGGGTCTGCCCACTTTTCCAGCATTTTTCAAATATTGCCAGTGGGTGGAGTCAGGCTCTGACCAGGGGTTTAGTTACCCTTTAATAAAGTCTATCTAATCTAATGACTGGTTACCTGGCGACCAAAGGGATTGTTGCTGCAGAAAATCGGGTTGGTGGAGTTCTGCGCGGGATTCGAGATCCTGCTACGAAATGAGATGCAAGGTATAGGCTACTATTGCCTATATGACTATTGCATGAAATAAGCTAAGAAAGGAATAAGTATTTGCAATTGCACTATGAACTTCCTACGGCACTCTGGCTTGTGCCTCCTGCACAAAGTTATATATAGGCTATATATAGGCCTACTATTAATAAATTAGCAAAACTTGGCCACTCAATATGTAATATTCAATCATTTTAATTATCAAAATTAAAGTTATAATTTTATTAAATTTAACAAGCACAACATTCAGCATTTAATCAAATATTCTTAAATATTTATTATTATTATTATTTCAACATAACATCTGGACATAATAGCCGTGTGCGTGAAACAAGCAAGATGTGCATTTATAAATCTGGTGACACAGGTGCATTGATTTTTTACTAATAAACTAGTGATTTCTGTGTCTGCTGAAGTTCGCCATCTCCATATTGAACGCACCTATAGAGAGAAATGCACATAGGTGTTATGAACTGCTTCGAGACGAGGTTTGAGATCCAAACGCAGCTTTATTGTATGGGGCAATCCAGAGGCGTAATCCAATGTACAGGCAAGGGTCATACACAGACAGGCAGTCAAACAAAGAAACAAACAAACAAAACAGGCAGGGACCAGAGGCAAGAGAGTAATCCAGGGACCAGAGGATGATATCCAAAAACCAAACAACAAGAAACCAGGGGAAACGCTCGGAAATGCAGTGAAACACTAGACAAGACTTCGCGGTGAGTGAATGAATGAATGAATGAACAAGGTATAAATAGACAGACTAACATGCAATCAGTGAATGAGGTACAGGTGAATGTGATCAGTGACCAGTGATGATGAGTCCAGGCAGTGAGTATGGGAGATGTAGTTGTGAGTGATAGTCTTATGTGGAGTGCCCTCTGGTGGCTATCAAGGGCACTCCAGCTGGTGACCGTTACAATAGGCCTAATGGATTACATAATCAGAGAGTTGGCTATTTCTTTTCGTTTTGAAATGTTTAGTGTAAAGACATTGAAGGGTTGGTCAAAATCTCTTGTCTCTTCAGTCAGTTATATATATTTCATTCTATATCCTTTTGAATGCTTACATTACTTTTATACAAATCAATAATCAAATATATACATTAACACATAATCATTTCTATATTCTTTTGTGCTTGTGAAATTATATTTTTCTCTTGAATACATGTTGAGATAAGTAACCAGTTCTTTTAGGTGCATTCCAGTCCTGGCCTAGGACCTTGCACGCAGGACACGTTCTGCACGTGGTCCACGTGACCCACGGAGTCTCTTTCTCTGAGATCATCAGAATGGGGGTCAAGGAGGACACATGGTTCTTCGCTGGACAGATGGTCAAGCTATACAGTGCTTTACATGTTGTATTAAATGTATTCTGTCATGTATATTTTCTCTAGAGAGCAATGTAATTTCTCTGCCTTTCTTCCTGAGGAGCTATGTTTTGGCTAACTGGATTGATAATACGGAGCTCAAGCTTTATTCAGCCTTGAGGTGATGTTATTTGGTGGTGTTCTGTGTGTGTGTGTGTGTGTTTGACTTTCTACGTAGGCATTTGGGACACAACGATCAGCCGCATCGGCGCTCTCTTCTAACCTGCAAGGTCAACACTGACCTAAATCTAAGGATTGGAGACAGCTATCCTAACTAATGGCGATATGCACCTATATCTGCTCACATGTGTGAAATTGTTTAGGCTTTTATGTTCTCTTAGCCAATCAGATGTATGTTGATGCGATGTTTGCCCTTGCAAAATGGTATAATTGGTGTATCATTTTGTGTAAGGTAGAGTTGGCTTGCGACCTCCTCGTGAGACTTTGACGCTCGCTCTACCGATGAAACTGCAAACTATTCTTCAGTAAATTTTTATCTTTTTGATTGAACATCACGACTCCTGGTCTCCTTTCATCATATCTGGTCTCGGGTCCGTTAACTGTTACCCCCTAACAACATTTCAAGCTTTCTATAGATATATTTCTCATAAATCATGTGAGGCACACGCTGAGTTATGCTGAGCGCGATCCAGTTCACGTGAATGCAAATGGCGGTCTCCGCGCCGGCGCCTCCATGCAATTATATTGTCTGCTATATTTGGTTCCTATTTATTAAAACCAGGCAATTGGTTGATGAAAAATGTATTAAAATAAAAATAAAATTTATACAAAACGAAATTCACTTTAAAGAAATTTCTAGAAAACGAAACTTAATGAAGTGGTCAAAGTCATGTCTGACCAACTCCGTCTTCTTGATATTGGTCATCCTATCTTACTCATGCTGTTCACTTTTCATAATCAACATAGATGGGAAAAAAATAACATAATAATATTTGAACAAATATGAAACTAAATGTGCTTATTTAATGGTTACAACACAGTAGGCCTATAGAATCTGTATTTGTACAAATTGCTGCACATTCATTTAATTCTAAATTTTTCACACACAAGTTGAAAGGCATTTGTTTGTGCTAGTAAAACATATCCGCAATATTTATCAAGTTTAAAAATAAAAAAATGAATCAAAATCATAATAAAGAAGGTTATAGTAAAACTTGAACTTGTACTTAGAGCTGTATTGTAGCCTGTATAGGCAAATCCATTTAACACTTGTCATTCATTTCATATTACAGGGCCTGCGGAACTTAAATCCAGTGCCATACTATGCTGTCTATATGGGGCATAAACTCCATTTAGACCAAAACGAGAAACTCGCTATGTTTGGAGTGACACATGTGATTGCCATAGATGGATATTCTAGCAAAGTAGTGGCACATGCAACAATGCCTGTAAAGAATAACCTCATTATTTATGAGGACGTTTACAGGTAGGCAATTTGTTCCATTCACATTTGTTAATGCACTGCAGTTTTGCTCAAATGTAGCCTATGCTAATTAGCAACCCTAATTAGCGCTAAAAAAATTATACATGTCCTCTACCCACACTTTGCATTTTCACCATATTTCATGGTAATATTGGCTGTAGTTTTAAACCTACGTACAATCAATCAACCTATGTAAAGCGTAGCTACCTATGACCTTATCCCCAAGGATGTTTTACTGTAAATACAGCTCAACTCTGATCTCTTTCATGTCTTTGCAACTCAAGGTCTGCTGTGGTAAACTATGGAATGTGGGATCAGGTGCGTGTTGACCACGGCAAGGAATTCCATTTGACACTCTTCATTCAGGAAATTCTTGCGTCCCACAGACATTGTCAGTGTAACGGAGTTAAAAATGCACTTTATTAATATTAATTTCCATTTTATGTTTAATTTAATTTTAACCATATTTTAATTATCATTGAATGTTTCTTCGAGTATTTGTGAATTTTATCTTGAGTTTAATTCATTTATCATATTGCTATCGTTTCTGCAGAGATGTCGTTGCTGCACTGCACCTCTATTGTACCTCCTAAGTTGCCGTAGTTTCCGTCTCCTCCTCACAACAATATATTGTGTTGCTGAGGTAGGTTGTGTGTAAAATCTGCTGTGCTATTTTATTGTTTTCTTTGGAAATTGTGTTGTGACCTTTTCAATATCTATTGCCTCAAAGTTAATACGATATTAGCTGGCTGTTATAGTGCCGGTTTTACAGTTAAATATACGTTTTAACGATGCTTCGTTTAACTCGTTCTTTTCACTGCATTTTCACGTTGTTTCTGTGCAATGTATATAAAGGAGACTCAGTCTATGTTGAGTGTGTAAATTTTGTTATTCAATGTTTAGGAGCAGAGGTGCAGATAGAAACAAACAGTAGATCAGAAGCCAAATTAATGTGATATTGTCTTCTGCAGTGTCTTGTATTGCTGAGAGCAAATAAATCTTGGGAGACCCATCATCTGGAGTTGTCTGTCTCTATACCCTGTCCACGTCCGTTACATCAGGACAAACCACCATACTACCAAACCACGTCAACAAAGGTACATTTTTAAAAAAGAAAGAAAGGAGTATGCAGACATTTCAAAAACATTCACACATGTAGTTGTTGTGGACTGCGCCTTGGTTACATTTAGCAGTTTAATTGATGCTTTTATCCAATCAACTTACAACTGGGAACTAATATTCAAGCTACAATTCAACAGAAGCCTTGGTGTAAAAAGTCTAAAATTAAAGCTACATTTTACTTACTCCAAAAGGGCTCTAAAATATTTTCACCCCTTACTATGCTCCATAAACACATATTCATATTTGTTTGTTCTATAGAATCATAAAGTTGAGCGGATGTGGCCTGAGGTTAATAGCAGGGTCAATTACCCACTGAAAGAGGCCCTTATCCACCTTACCGACCAAGAACTTCTGGACATGGACTGCAACATCAGCAGATATTGACCCTCATTTATCAATCTTGCGTCGAAACGGGCGTATATGTTGGCGTAAGATTATGCTTACACTCCTCTCACCGCCTGATTTATGAAGCTGTGCGTACCTTTGAAATTCAGGTGTACGCAATACCTGCCCTTGATAAATGCCGCGGCTGAAAACGATCGTCATTAGATTAACACGCCCCTATATATTCACGTCTCCGCCTCCCCCACGCCCTCATGTTACGCCATGGACACACGGAAGACGGCAAAGAGGAGAAACTTCTCCGGTGGAAATCCAGTTTAAATCGCTGGTTGGTTGAGCAAATTACCTATCACAATGCATTATTTTACAGCACGTGTTTTGAAACTATTAGCGTTGAATTTCGCATGACGTCACATGTAATGGGGTGTACAATAGTGATGATGATGTGAATAATTGCATGACAATTTGTAATATTCGTATTATGATTTTGATTATTAATGACGCTTATTGTTATTTAGAAGAAGAATGTCATTTTAATTATTTTGTCAGTCTGAATTATTTTTGGGTCATTGAAAGCCTTTCATTACTGAACCCAGTCCATGCGCACCTGCCGGGCTTAACTCACAAAAATAAACACTGAAGTTTAGGTGCATCCTCGCATCTGGACTGTAGGTCAGCCAATTCCCTAGAGATAGAGATACTCCTTTCATCAATGTTTTTTTTCCGAAAGGCAGAGAAAGAAATTATCTCTCCGCGTAAATAAGCTTTGCATGCCTCCCAAATTGTTAACGCTGACACGTCTGAATTAACATTAGTGGAAATGAAAAGATCAATGCGACCATCAATGTTTTTTATGAAATCCGGGTCAGTAAGAAGAAACGAGTTAAAACGCCACGGGGATCGCGTAAAGGACACCCCAGGAAATGAGATATCAACTATGATAGTAGCGTGATCTGAAATAACTATAGGACTGTAGAAACAATTGTTAACAGAAGAAAGCAGCTTGTTGTCAATGAGAAAGATGTCAATACGAGTAAAAGTACCATGTACGGGAGAAAAAAAAGAAAACTGCTTATCGCTGGGATTGAAGAAGCGCCATACATCCGAGACAGCGTACTGCTCCATAAACAGTTGAATAACTTTAGATGATTTAGATGGAGAGATGGGCTTAGTGGATGAACGATCGAGTGAGGGGTCCAGACAGCAATTAAAGGGGTGGTAAAATGCCATTTTCACAAGATGTAAAATAAATTTCTGATGTCCCCAGAAGTGTGTATGTATAGTTTTAGCACAAAATACCCCACAGATATTTTTATATAGCATGTTAAAGTTTTCACTTTTTGAGGATTTGCAAAAACGCACCGTTTTGTGTCTGGCCCTTTAAATGCAAATGAGCTGCTGCAGAGGGCGGGGTTTCAAGAGCTCATGTGTGTGTTAGCAGCTGCGATTACCTCACGCACACACACTAAAATGACAGAAACTGTTCTGTCTTTAATGTCAAAACGGAGTCAGACAAAGATGGAGAGACAACATGTAGAATGCAACAGGACGTCTCTGAAAGGTTAGTTGATGAATTTATGTTGCTGATGTGGCGTTAACTATCTTCAATTATGATATTCTGTCATGGTAATCTATAAATCGCTCGTATAGGAACTGTTGTGAGATGCACACAGAGTGACTTTCGATTGCATGTGAAAAGATGGATGCTAAAGTTTGAGCTGACTCACTTCTGTGACAAAATACTATACAAATATTACAAATACAAATATTTGACTTGTTCCCTCAACTGCGTGTTCAGGGGGCGGGGTTTATGTACATTTTAGACTTGCTGATGTCACTAAACCCGGAGGAATGTCGTGTAGTCCCTACCAGCCGTTTGTTGTAGTCCTTAAAAAAACGATTTCTTTAAAAGCAAATATCTCCCTTTGCTTTGAACTTTGAGCGTTGTAACTTTGCAGATGTTGTTTATGCTCAAACAGCAACATTACACACTAACTAAAGTTGGAAAAGTGAAATCATACTTTACCACCCCTTTAAAGTCTCCACCGAGAATAAGGTAACTAGACATTATATCAGGAATTGAAAAAATATTTTTTTTATAGAAGTCCTCATTATCCCAGTTTGGGCCGTAAACGTTAGCTAGCGTCAGAGAAATGCCAAAAATTTTACCTGTAACAATGATAAAGCGACCATTGGGATCCGATATGATTTTAGAGACGGAAAGAGGTACTGACCTATGCACTAATATTGCAGCCCCACAAGCCTTACTTGAAAATGAAGAATGGTAGAGTTGGCCTACCCATCCTCTACGAAGTTTAAGATGATCAGAAGGTTTAAGGTGGGTTTCCTGCAAAAAAGCAATTTTAGCGTTTAAATGTTTTAAGTGATCAATCACTTTATTGCGTTTAACAGGTGAATTAAGCCCCTTCACATTCCAGCTGACCAACCTCAACCCACCACTAGAAGCCAACTTGGAATTACAGTTTAACATAAAAAGGATATGTTAGAGGTGATATAATCCAACAAAACTGCACCCATGACAGATTCACAGCAGTAGAAGAGAGGGAGGAGCACCAAAATTAAAGAAAAAAGAAAAAAAGAGGGAAAACACACACACACACACACACAAACAGAGCACAAGAAACCAAACCACACACACACACTAATATATACTAACCCCAACCCGGTTGCTGTAGAGAACAAAAACAGCAACGAACACATCTCTGATACAACGATCAGCGAATATTACTCCTTCCCTAAAACAATTGCACTGCCCCCACAAACAAGTACAATTAAACCTTGAGAGAACAAGTTAAACCATGTCAAACAACTCGAATAAAACACATTAAAGGAAACACATTAAAGGACTTTTGTTGACAGTATAAATTAAAATTTGAAGGTTTGGCAAGAAAATTAAAAATGAAACGGCGGGAGCAGGCTGAGCGGCGACTAGCGGCGACTAGCAGGCTGAGCGGCGACACGGCCACTATTCTGCACTCCTCATAACCGGAAGTCAACACTGAAGTTTATAATTTCTATGTTGCTGTTTTTTTACAGTGGGTCATAATATATCATAGCCTATCTTTAGTTTTTCAGTGCGGTTTGTGGTGTTAGGAATTGTTTTTCTGCGCATTTCAGCACTAACTCAAAATGTGCGTACATGTACACCACCTCCTGAGCTGGCGTAGGATTTGAGCGTGCCGTACTCCAACGTCCATATTGATAAATCGCAAAGTCACCGTGGTTTTGGGTGTACGCTGGAAATTTGGTGTACGCACTTTTCATAAATGAGGGCCATTGTGTGTCTAAATTGACTAGACAACTGTCTGAACTGGGCATGAGGAGATTAATTGACACTTGGAATGCACACAGAATTCCTGGTATGGTAAAACAGTTACAGAAAAGAAAAAATGAAACTTTCCTCAGTTGCATTGTATTTTATTGTAACAATTTAATTACAGGATAAGGAATACCCAATCAACTAGCAAGAGATGGGTGTCTGAAAAAAAGTCCCAGAGGGGCTACTACCTCACGCACCTGAAGCAGCTGACCTCTATGCAGAGGAATTGGGAAACCCCTTAACAAGAGTCTCCTCCTTTGGAGCAGACCCATTCCGATGTGAAGAGAAGTTGAACGTCTTTTTGGGCAAACATACCCTGATGTACAATATCTGTACAACTGTGTTGTTAACAGGGATTTTAAACCTTTTCAAGATGCATTGATCCACCCTGTAAACTTGACTAAATCTCACATCTAGTACAACTATGCATGTACAGCATTCATAGCTTTATTTAAGAGATAATGTGTAGAACGGCAGTCATTACTGGGAAAACAAGTCCTTACAGGGCGAACCAGACCCTGACACGACGTGGAGGGGTCTTGCTTCGCATTGAAGGGACTCATTTTCTCAATAATGACCACTGTTCTATACATTATCCCTTTATTATACAGCTACTTGACAAAAGACAGAAACTTCACATAACGTGATTTTGTTTTCATTACCATTTTTCTTGACCTCTGCTGAGAAACAAAGTCTGCCAAAAGCTACTTGCCAAAATGTAAACATAAACTTCACCCAATGTAAAAAATGTTTAAAGAGGTGGTTAACTGCTTTTTTTCTTTGCATGATTGCGTTTATGGGGTGGAATATAACATGTCTTCGTCTTTTTTTTTTAAGCCTTATTTTTCATAAATTTCACCTTTATTGTAAGCAGTGGTGTAGTCTACGTGATACGCAGGTATACGCCGTATACCCGCTAGGAAATGCCAAGTATTTCCGTATACCCACTAAAAAAAGCTTGAGGATACGTAACAACTTCATTTTGTGACAGAACTTTCACACTTTCATTCATAAATTCACCGCGTCTGTGTTTGCAATGGACACAGATCAAATCGCGGAATCCACTCACAACTGTATAAAGCAGAACGTCACGGAATTTGGTCATTTTTTGAGTGAATAAATCAAAAGTAGGGCTGTACAATGAATCAAATCTTGACTAGTGTCTGTGGATATTAAAAACTCAAAGAGACTGCAGTTGTTCAACGCGTCTCTGGGAATGAGCGCTCAATGTGTGCTCTACTACACACACACACACACACTGACGCGCTCGTGGTGTTTTCAGCGCTTCACTGTAGCTATGAGGACATGATGTAGGCTACACATGTGCACTTCATCTCAGAGCTGCTATGAGAGTCACTTCATGAGAATTTCACCATTCCATTTGATAAAACTATCGTCATTCATTCGTATCATACACACACAGAAACTGTAATGTCTTTAGGACAACCTGTCAAAATAAAAGTTCTGTATAATTTGAAGAAATTATAACATAAATATATTACTATTGTACAGTAGAGTGTACTTCAAGTAGGCCTAATAATAATAATAATAATTTATTAAAATGGTGTCAATGTCTACAACCCACCAAAATAAAAGTTCGGTCTAACTCAAAGAAATTATGAAAGAAATTGCACAGTCTTAAAACTTATTTAAAAAAGGAATATCACACAAATTTCCATACATGTTTTAATTTAAACAGTTAACTTGCCAAAACAATAACACCATTTTCTTTTAAAAACACCATTTCTAAAAGTAAATTTGTATTTGTGCCTATAATGTTTTTATTATTATTATTATTATTATTATTGTCAGCTGATAAAACCTGTGCTTCAGGGACCATATTCATATAACATCTAAGGCTAAATGTAGCTCTTGACTGGCTGAGTTAAATGGTGATTAACTCTAAACAGTAGAACATCAGTCCAGTCTCCTCAGCTGTAAATGTCATTGGCTGTTAAAGTCTTGTGTTGCTTATAATAAATTGACATGTTGATAACACTTAGTCTCATAATGCTCTCAATTACATGTCGTTGCATACTGGATGCATTAGTGAGTGTGGTGGTGCTTATGGGGTGATGAGACGGGTTAGGATGAGACGGGTTAGGCGGGGGGTCACAGCATACTCACTACAAAAAACTAGACTACACCACTGATTGTAAGCCGCTTTCTCCTCTGTCATTTGAACGACCGGTTGACTTCCTGATTCTGTGAAACCACTCCCTCAGAAACAGGCATGGGCTCAGATTGGTTAGTTGGGCCGGTGTGTTGTAATTGGCTAAACTGCGTAGTGCACGTTGTCCGGAAACTTCACGCCCATCACCTTTACGGGCGAAAGTTGCATGTGCTCCGGTCAAATGTAAGTAATGTTGTCAATACTGCCGTTAGTTTGAGCCAGAATCAGACCCAGAAAGCGGCAATGAAGAGAGTCAAGCAGAACCTCCTCAAACATGGCTCTTACAAAACGTTTCTGAATGGTAATTTTTTATTATTATTATTATTCTATTCTATTCTACTATTATAATATAATATTGATACGCTGTTACTTGACAATGCCACTGCTGTTTGTTAGCTTTTGAGATACGTTTTTCTCCTGATTAAACATTTAATATAACAGAATAAATGACTGAGTAATACCGCAGCTGTCTTATACACACGAAATAGCATAAAGTGGCTATAACGCGAACGCTGGCATTTGATTACGTCCTTGATCAAACTAAAACATTACGTCTGAAATTACACATGCAAATACATTTAAAATTATTAAGTCTTACTTACAGGTAGGGGTGGGCGATATCTCTATTTACGATATATCGAGATATTTTTTAAACTCTATGTATTTTGACATATCGTATATATCGATATATTGTTTATATTTAATTCTGATTTCGCCACTTTGCTTGTTTGCTTTCTGTGCTGTGCTAAAGGCGGCCACCTAAGCAACACACGCCTGCCTGCCGCCTTAACTACGTCGTCAAAACAATGTATATGAGCGATATCCGCCGTGTTACTCTGTCCTGTTTAAAGCTTAGATTCTCTGCCCGAGCCGATATCTCCCCCCGCTATACTCGGGCCGGGCCCGTGATCTAGAGACGTGCGGCGCGGGACTAGATTTGATGGCCAAGTGCGAGCGCGGGCGGTAGCCTAATGCACTCACTCACTCTGTGTGTGCGGGCTGCGGGAGAATACAACGATTAAATATAAATATCTACGAATAAAACATAAAAAATAATAAATTGTTATTCATCAAGAACAACTAAAACAAATTAGAAACGATTTACAGGCCAGAGTTTCTATTTGTAGCATCTTTGCAGCGTTGAGCAATGTAGCCAATCACAGACATACGTGTTGATTTCTTGAACGCAATGGCCAATCAGAAGCATTTAAGATAGAAACCTCTCACCGCTCAAAACAGACTTTTTGTTCAGTGCTGAATTCTGCATGCTGGCAAATCCTCTGATTATAACAAACAAAGTGTAGACATTATGGAAGATTCATTGTGCAGTCATCAATGATAATAATGATGTATAAGATCGCGATGTCAGCTTTTTAGGAACTATTAAGGGAGCGCACTTTGCACGCATTCAGTCATGGCAAACCATGCACGCAGCCTGCTTGCTTTTATGTTAAATTAACAGTGGTTTGTGAATGTTAATGCTTTAATAACAAATGTATTATTTTGTTAATTTAAAAATAATTATCAGGAGCATTTATGCTGATGTGTAGGCCTATATGGTGGCAACACGTAGGCTGTGACTTGAAGTAGGCTATAACATGGAGGTAAAAAAAAACAAAAAAAACATTTATGACAAAACCTTTTCTGCGGGAAACCCTACACTGCCTACCTTGAGTTGAGTTGTTTTATTTTTGAATGAAAAGACAATATGTATTATTTCTTCCTTTATTTTACAGTTAAATTATTATTTTTGTATGCAGGGATTTATTTTTTAAATGTTGCAGAAGCTCTTTGTTCCTACATGAACTGCCTACCTCTTTGCACTTCAATAAAAAAAAGACTGTGTGGTATTTGGCATATTTTTTTTGCAGTAGTTTTTGGGGGGTTATTTTTCCTGTAAAGATATCGAGATATATTTTTTGCCCCATATCGCCCAGCCCTACTTACAGGTTGTGGCCCAACAACGGCTGCCTCTGGGTTTAAAGTTGGAACTGCTTCATGTTTTAGTAACAGTTTCTTGTTGAATCCGGCATTGAATTAGTGGAGATTCTGGAAGCTGTCTTCCGTAAAATGCGCAGCACAGAGAGCTACGATTGTAATTTTCAGGAACATAATCAAACAGAAATTTTAGCCATTGTTGACGAACTACAGCGTCCGTAGGAAGGTGAACACAGAAGACCTGACAGCTGGGTGAAGATAACACACTTTCAACGGCATGGCTACAGCTCTCCACTATAACTCTTCCTCTTCCACAAAGCCGCAGAAATATGGCCACGCCCCCTTTTTTGCATATTCCGGAGGGAGGGTTGATGTAAATGTATGGGTTAGTTACGTATAAAACCCGGGAAGTATCTCGCTGTAGTCCCATTCGAGTCGTTTTTGTAGGCATTAAACTTCCTGATTTTTAAAAGACGACATCTCTGCTTACGTTGAACTTTCAGCGCAGCAACTTTGCAGATACTGTTCATGCACCAACAGCAACATTACACACCATTTAAAATGAAAAAAGTGAAATCGCAATCAACCACCCCTTTAAAAGTATTTGTTTGTTACTGTTTTGCTTCTGAGAAATAAAAACATTCTTTGTACTGTGACACCGTCACATTAATTTGAGTGTTTGGGAAACAGTATTATTTTTGTTGTTGTTGCTCAAGACGTGTTACATTGGTTAAATATAATGTTTATGTATGAGGAAGAATACTAGTCCTGTGTAATATACTTGGTTTCCACTGTGTATTTTGGTATGGATGGGAGGATGTCTCTTTAAGGGATTAGCCGCCCATAATTTCTAGGATACTTAAGGTGTTTTTGGGGGGGGGGGGGGGGTTTGTGGGTGGAGCGCCAGTGTTGTTTGCTGCGGCTATAGAGGGTTAGAGCTTGTTCCTGATGGTTTGAGGGCTGTTGTGGCAAAAACTCATCAAACAAACATCACTGCGTAAGAGACACTCAGAGTCAAATTATAAAATAGAAGTATTTATTCTTATAAGAATTGGAGCAGTCTAATACACAGTTGTTACCCTGTGCAGAAGAGTGACACACCCCCAGACAGACTGAACCAGCTTTTTATCCTAGCTCTTCTTCCCCCAGAGCCATCCTCCCAGTAGTTTTCCATGCAGTAGTTTTCCATAGACAAGGAAGCCATAACACTAAGTTTAGAATCGTCACTAGTTGGCCCACTAAGCCCCCCTGCACCAAAAGGCCTTCTGACACCTAGGTCAGAGGTCCTTGTTCGTCTGTTCTCTGGAGTGTCTCTCCCTTCTGCCTTCCCAGGTACATAAACAGAATATTCTCTCACTACAAGTGAGAGACACACATGTGACATTCTTTGAATCATCTATATTTAACTAAAGATCAATGAATATCCTAAAATCGCCACCACAGGGCATTTTCAAATGATACATTAAGAGACGGCTTTAATGGGGGGAAAAAGGACAGAAAATTGTTGAACCACCTGGACCGTCTCCGGCAAGAGGACGAGCCCGGACCCAAACTTTCTAATAGTGTGGGTTAACAGAGATCTATGGATCTGGTGAGATCAGCTTAATTTCTTTGTATTTTTTGGCGTGGTATACCGCAGGATTTTCCTTTTTTGTTGTGGATTAAAAATTTTTCCCGGGACATTCTAACTAGAGGATATTTCTCGCAGACTACCTGTTTCCTGGCTGAACGACTGTTGCGCGCTCCTGAGCCAGCCAGGAAGTTTTTCTTTTAGTTTAATTTGGTGAACTGGGACCAAAAAAAAGGGAAAACTGTGAGGGTAGACGGTTCAATTGATTTTCCTTGATAATATACCGCGCTAAGCGCGTCATTCTATTGAACTGTTGGGTGCGTCTTTTGTGGAGTGTTTGTTTAGCGCCGTCTGAATATTTATTTTGTTGCTGTGTTTTATTCACTCCCTTACGTCTGCTCATATGCATATTTATATGTTCAAGAAAGCAGTGAGTAATGCGACATTGTTTAAGTTTTGTGATACTTGCTTTCATTCCAAAGACCCCCTTGTGCGTTTATAATAACACATCTGTTTAAAAAGAATATTAACCCTCTGGGGTCTAAGGTGTTTTTGGGGTCCTTGAGATGTTCTGACATGCCCTGATATTTGTATTTTTTTCAGTTGCTTATAAACATATTAATGGCAAAGGTGTAATTACACTCTATTTATCACGAACATGGCTATCATAATATGTGAGCAACATGTATGTGTACATGTTTGCATTTTTGAGAGAATATTATTTATGCGTGGTTATTCAAAAAACTCAAAACTTAAATTGTCTGATATAAGACCACATACGACCAACTTCACATATTCCCACAATACTTTTGACTTGGATGTTGTCGCCTAGAGTTTTTACTTCAAAATGATCTGAAAATCATCCGGGCTAATCGTTCACATTAAACAATAGATTTATTTAAATTTTGTAAGACACTTTTTGTTTGGAAAGGCAATATGCAGGGGGGCGTGAATGATCCAACAAGGTCATGAATAATGTCCTCATTCACACCTGGAGACAAAGAAGACCTGCTAATGCTGCATACTAATGAGCATTTCATTCAGGTGTCACTGAGCCACAAGAAAGAATGCAAAGACAACACACACACATATACACACACACACACACACACACACACACACACACACATATATATATAACTACAGAATTGTTTCAGAGTTGGAAACATCTTGAAAAAAAGTGTATTTTTCCGCAAATTGTATAATATCCAAGGTAAACATTAATAGCAGGGCTGGACTGGGACAAAAAAATCGGCCCAGGCATTTTGGCCCAGACTGGCCCACTACATATGATCATAAACACCACCCATCTTTGCACGCCCTTGCATATGTTTTTGTTCAACTCCTATTCATAAAAAACACGAATGCCATGTAATGATTGAGTAGGAACGAGAGAGAGTTAACAGATGTAATAAGTAGGGGTGCGCCGATCCGATATTCGGTATCGGTATTAGTCCGATACTGGCCAAAATCACTGGATCGGATATTGCATGAATCGCGGGAGTATAACCCGATACGATACGATCACGTCCCTTAGTCCTAAATTGTCATACAAAATGCTTAACAACACCTGAGAGACGAGCAACATGCGTCACGCAGGGTTGCCAGATTTTCACATACAAATCCCGCCCAATTGCTTCTTAAAAATAGCTATTTTTTCAAATACGCCGCACTTTCGCCGCATAAATTGCAGATTTCCGCGCGCAAAATATGCAGGCTTGCATGATTTCATAATCCCCGCATTTTCGTTGCAAAAAGTCACATATATCTTAGCAGAAAGTTGAAAATGTTGCGTTTACTTCACACAAGCGCAGATTTGCCCTGTTGCTATGGGAACGTTATGAAGTGACGTAATTGCGCGACATCATTGAAAAGCTACAAACCCCGTAATGCTGATGAGACCATGATGAAGCTCGCAAATCATTCTCATTTGCCAACAAACATAAGCGCAAAAGACCGCGCAGAGCAGTTTCCCAGTGTGTCACATGACAGTGGGGGCAAATTATTGTGTACTCCGTGCAACTGTGTGTTGGACCACAGGCGGAAGTCGACGCTGGACAACCACTTTGCCACTTTGTCATTTTTACAGAAGTTGTAGCATATTCATTTTGTAAAGCTACAGAACTTGTTCGACTCATCAATGTTTTGTAAGTTTGAGCCATGTGTTTATTAAGGTCTGAAATAAAACAAGATGAGAACTTAAATATTCCCAGCACTTTATGTGATGTAGTATGCCTGCTTATCATAGGAAGTAATAAGAAATTACTCTTTACATTAAAATAGTAGCCTAGTGAATAGGGAATTTCCCCTAGTTGGGGGATTTTTTTTTTCCTTCTCTTTTTCATCAAACTGCAGTTTTTGCAAGTTCCCATAATTTCATCGCATAAATTTGCATAAATATCCCGCATATTCCATCGCATTTTTTGAGAAAACATGCCGCATAATCAAGGATTTTTGCCCGCAACAATCACAAAAAAAACTCATGTCAAAGTTATCATGTCAGTTGTGTGGAATATATGGTATTGTATCGGTTATAGATCGGTATCGACAGATACTCAAGTGTGTGGTATCGGTATTGGACATGAAAAAGTGGTATCGAGCCACCCCTAGATAAGTACAAATTTGTCATTTATTAATACAATTGAACTATACTCCACAGTAATGCATCCAAAAAACAAGCTATGAGCTGCATTGGCATAGCAATACCAGTGTTTCCCACATGATCTTTGGCTCTAGGGGGGTTCGGGGCATCAAGCTTTTATTTTGGCGGAAAACATGGATACAAACGCGTCTTATTAAACTTCTAGTAAATTGTTGTAATCGTCAACTATGCAGATGTGGAAATAATGCGTAACTGGGTAATGGGTTCCTACACTCATAGCCTAAGTGTTTTGAAAGTAGTTCTGCTTACCGCGGACTCTACACTCTCTCACCTCTCTCCTGATCCTCCTCACTATCCTCATCATCACTGGAGCTGATGAAGGTCCTGCTGCTGCGGAAAACATATATTTTGACACATTTTACACCGTCTGCTTGAAGGGCCTGTATCTATTTTTCACGCTATCTCTCTGCACATTCCGTGCGTTTCTTCTCCATCTCTCAGACTATAATGACAGATACACACTGACACTGCACGCTCGCTCAAAGGGGAGGTGTTTAAAGATGTGATTGGGCCAGCCCAGTGTCAATCAAGAAAACAACCAATCTACTCATTTCATGGGCCGGTCTGTCAGTGGGGGAAAAAAATGCTTACTTTTTTTGACCAATGCATTACACCGGCACTAACCCAGCGCCGTCAAATAAACAAAACAAAACGAATGGGCGATGTATGAGTTTTATGGGCCGTAAAAAAAAAAAAAACGGTATGCCCGATTACCAGTCCAGCCCTGATTTCTAATAATTGTGCAGTTAATTCTCATTCGTATTTTCAGAAAGTTTTGGATGTAGGCTATCCTCTCCCCAAATTTGTCACTAATATAACACAAAAATAATTTAAAGAGAAGGCTTATATTGACCTTTTAAGATTTTGTTTGCACCTTGTAAATTAGGTTTTGATGTGGCAGTAAAAACTTTATAATCTATCCAAAACTAAATGTTGTCTTTCATATTTCGTCTGTAACATATCGTCTTTTATAATATATATTAGGGCATAAATGTTAATTTGCAGTTTAATATGTTGCTTATACAAAGACATTTTATTTCAACGTATTCAGTCGATTTTTACTCATCTCAGTAGGCAATATAGATAGTTTGCTAAAAGCGAAATTCATTCACACACAGACACGCGCGAGCTGTAGTAAACAACAACATGCATATGTGCCGTTCATTCATTCATTCATTCAAACAGAAACGCGATTCAAATTTAAACAATCTTTTGCGGTTTACAGACACCATTTCATATCGCGATTAGAACAAAGCACTTACTGATGATCTGCAGCTGGATCCGGTGTTAGGCTACTCCAGCACGTTTGAGGTAAAATTTCCAGGATTATCACGATATTATTATTCCTCACAGCGAGTGTGTTGTCCTGCTGTTGTGGGCGTTGACTGGTTTGCATGTGTTGCTTCAGATTATCTGCGTTTGAATAGAGCATCACAGTCCCGCCCACAGCCGGTGCCGGAAGTAAAAATTCAATACAATTTCTCCATAGACATTTGGGGTATAAGCCATAAAAACGTAACCATACATGGTAGACTTAAAACCAGCAACGGCTGTACTAAGCGATTGTATATGCTCTTATAAACGCCAAAAGTTCATGGGGCACTAACCTTGATTTGAGATAAATGCCTTTTATTCGCGATGTCTTGGATAAGTACTTCATTACCCACAATCCTGAACAATCCCACAATCCCACAGTGATGCATCTGATTGGTGGATGTCGTGTAAACCCCGCGAAGGTCAGAGCGTTGCCATGGAAGCAGGATTCTAACAGTAGAGACCAGAGCCCATCTACATTCTCTGGTAGAGACTTGAACGGACTGTTTTCTTTAGCGGAAGCCATATAAATAGTTTTTAAATCAATACATTCCTTTTTTAATTAATATTTTGTGTCAAATTATTTATTTATTTGGTAGGTAGCCATGTAATAAGCGGGATAATGTATAGTGAGTTGGTTAATTGTTATAGCGAATACAACTCCCTTCAGGCTCCGCTTCGGGCTCATAATCAGCCTTTCGCGAGTTGTATTCGCTATAACAACCTTTACATTATCCCTTACTTATCGTTCACTTTAGATAGGCTACTGTAGCCTTCATATGGTACGAGTCATAATCAAGCATTTCATGATGCCACTGTCAAAACAATATTAAGCCTAGGCATACCTCTTCATGCATTTACTGAACATTTGTGTAATAATTCATGGCAAGTTAATAAACTGAATATGAGGGTCCAAGAGCAGACCATGCAGCGGTCCATGCATCAGACCGGTGGCGTTGTGCACTTTCTGGTTTGCTGACCATCACTTTTTAATTTTCACTTGTTGTGGATATTAAGAAAATACATTAAATGTTATTACAATTAAGGATGAACTATAACATCATGAAAATGAGCATGGACCTCAACCTGTCCTGTCAGCAGAGTGTCCTGTGTCATAATGGGCTCTGAAATAAACACACAAACTAACGTTACACACTGACTGAACACACGTGTGTTGATGACTGAGCTGCACCATGTTGCTAACGCTATCGTTAACCGCTTTCACACACGCGCACAATATATGATTATTTTTATTTACACGATTATTACTGAAATAACTGCTATTAACTACACATTTACTATATAAAATTCACTCAAAAGGCTCTTTCGCGGTTGGCTTCAGTCGACTTCAGTGAGGCGCGGTGGTTTATGGGATGAGTAGTTCCTTCGCTCGGAAATGAAAATATGTACACAGTCTTGTACCTTTGCCTTTTTTTGGATTTTCTCTTCGTTTTTTTACTCGAAATGATATGTTGTATGCTTATGAGTTCAGCCATAGCTGGTTATCCTCAGACATGCTCTAAAACTCTTTAGATACGGATTTTTCCAAAAGTCAATGGGAGAAATGAATGGGAAATTTACTTCCGGCACCAGAGCTCTCTCGGGCTGTGGGCGGGACTGCGATGCTCTATAGCGCGCGCTCTCCATGCGCGTGTCACATTAGCGAAGTAATGAGCTGGCAGAACGATAATGAGAACGGCTGATCTCTCGCTCTTTATATATAAATTACATAAACAGAGAATATTTCTTTTAGTTTTGAATTAGATCATTTAAAACTACACACTTAAAATGATTATAACGATATATAGCTCATGTCTGAGTAAATAGTATTCGCTGAGTTTTGTTTAAAGGGGTCATGACATGTTTTTTTTTATTATTATTATGTTCCCTTAGGTGCAATTATAGTATTACTATAGTTTTTTTTACAAAAAACGTTTAAAATGTAGTGATTTATGACCTTTTCCCACCCTGTTTCTCATCCTCTGATTCACACAGTCTGTTTTGGGGGTGTTTCCCCTTTAAGAGTTCAGTGTTAACGCCCACTGTTATGATTAGCTAACGTCAGTGCCTATGCATCAATTATTAACGCCCCCAGCCAGAACCTGTGCGGATTCAGCGTATTTAAAAAGTAGTTTAAAGTTTTAAACACATTACTTACAGTTTGCGTCGTCGTTGTTGAGCCCAGAATAGACGGCAAGGACTTATCTTTGAGCAACAGTTTTCTGGCAAAGCCAGCATCATTTTGGGATTTGTTCTCAAAACAGTCATCCTTCAAAGAACAAACGCTTAAACTAACACTGCCGTGACTGAGACGTCCGCAAAAAATAAAGTGCATCCATTTTTCCCTGACGACTGGATCTTTCGCAGCGTATTCACAGATGTTGTTTGTCCACAGCCAGGAACAGCACATCTGCGCCATCGTAATCTCCCTGTACACAGACCCACTCGCTGTCCGGCGACTGAACACTTGTGCGGCGCGGGGCGCGACAACGATACGAAATGAGCGTAGTTGTCTTGCGCTTAAAGCGTAGTTGTCTTGTGCTGGAGGCGGTCATATGCAAACGCTGGTACGTAACTTCGTACCGTGACGTCACTTCTTACCATGGATCCAGAACGAGCTGTATTTAGAGCTTGATTAAATAAATGATTCGTTTATAATGGGGAGGACGTCTTAAGCTATGAAACTTGCAGGACGTTTTAATGGTACAAAGACCTCTTATATACCAAAAGATCAAGGCAAATTTGGTTTCTCATGTCATGACCCCTTTAAGTTTACAGACGTGCACTAGAAAAAAAGTTCACGGAGACGGAGAGGCAGAAAGCACACCCTGTTTACTTTCTTTATTTTACAAAAGCACAATGTTTTATTTCGATTTTAAGTGAACCCATAAATAAGAAGACATTTAACAATTGATTTTTTCATATTTCTTAAGCCTGTATGACCAAAAATGACGGAGTATTTTAAGTCTATTTTGCTGCTATGTGAAAAAAACCAAGGCAAACACGCCGGCGCGTTTTTGGTCCCCAGAGGGTTAAAGGGTGAATTGTTACAGTACCACAGCTTACGTGAATCAAAAAGGTATTTTTTCTTGACAGTGGTCAATTATACAGCACAATGGTCAATTATTCGAAAAGGTCCGACCTATGAACATTGGTAAGGCCGATCAAGTGAACAGAGTATTTTACAGGATAATGATCAGCACCACTAACAATCACAAAACAAAGTGTTTAATCCACCTTAATTATCTCCTCTAAAGCATTCAAGGCCTCAGAAAGGCCAGACACCTCCACAATGTTGATGGCAAAGTTGTCTGCCCTACACATAACACACTGAGTTGAGGTCTGCAGTGAGTGATCGATGCATGATTTGCATCCGATTATGGCTCTGCAGCATTTTGAGAGAATCGGTTTCTTCACTGGCCCTGCAAGACAGAGATGGGAAGACACCTGAAATTATTCTAATTATTATTGCAAATTATTTTTAAGCAAAACATAAATACTGGTACTCTCTGAGTAATATACTGTATACATATAGTATCAAATTATTAAGCCACTGCATGACAAGTGTCTTTAGTACTTGCTGCATATTGATATCCACACAGCAGGTCTGGGACAGGGTCCCCGCAGATCCTTAAAAAGTCTTAAAAGGTCGTAAATTCGATTTTTTTAATTTAAGGCCATACAAAGTCTTAAAGTCTTATTTTTACTTATGAAAGGTCTTACATTTTAGATGACACTTTGACTTAGACGTATCTAAATACTTTCCAAATAAAAACTATCTAATTAGCGTACGTATTATTATTTTTTATTCTATCTTTGTGGATTTGCTTGTTCACGTGACAATTCGCGTCATTTACGGCAGCGTATAAGCCTGAGTCTGTCTCCTGCACGCGAGAGAGGAGAGGATAAGAGAACGAGTAAATGTCAGTTCAATAGTAAGTTCATTCTTTGTGCTTAGGATTGTCTATGAACTATGATGATATTATAATCATTGTTTAAACTACGTACGAGACACTGCGAGTGCGAGCTGACATCGCGTTTGTCTCTCATGCCTGCTTTCACTGCGTGATGTGTCAGTGCAGTTATATGTATGTCCCCAAATGAGTTTTTGTCTTATTATATTTATATCATATTATGTTGTTATATTAGAATATCAGAAAAAAAAATTTCTCCCAGAATCTATCTCTAACGTTAGCCCGCTAGCATTGCACGCGTGGTCTCGCCTAACGACCGTCTTATTTACACTCGAATCACTGAAATCGCTTTGTCTGTGTTTGTGTTTGTGCTTCGAATCGCTTTGTTTGTGTTTGGAGTTTGTGTCTGTGTTTCGAACCGCTTTGTTTGCGTTGGACTTTGTGTTTGTGTTTCGAATCGCTTTGTTTGTGTTTGGAGTTTGTGTCTGTGTTTCGAACCGCTTTGTTTGTGTTGGACTTTGTGTTTGTGTTTCGAATCGCTTTGTTTGTGTTTGGAGTTTGTGTTCGAATCGCTTTGTTTGTGTTTGGAGTTTGTGTTGTGTTTCGAATCGCTTTGTTTGTGTTTGGAGATCCGTCGAATTGATTCATAAATCCTTGATTTTTTTTCTTCGTTACACTCATTTATAAACGAGCATTTTCTATTTTTTCAGCGTGTGAACATATCTCCGATACTACTCTCTATAAAAACCAATCGGATTGCTTTGATATCGCTGGTTATATCCAACTTTCCGAACTTCCGTTACTATCTCTAACGTTAGCCCGCTAGCATTTGCACGCGTGGTCTCGCCTATCGACCGTCTTATTTAAACTCGAATCACTGGAAGAAGGATACGGTTCTATCCATGATTTCAGTCCTAAATTAGTAGTGATATTGGTAGCATCACTGCTAATTTATTGTTCATCTGTCATAATGGCGAATACATCGGATGTGTGTCTACCTCAGGCCGAGCTGCGAGACCGACGATCAGCGCTTGAAGCATCACGCGCCGATGCTCACAGGTCAGTGGTTAGTAACTTTTCGACTCCGGCCTCCTCTACTCCGTGTATTTCTCTGCACAGGACCCGAGCATCCCCTGCCCTCATTCACCCCGGCACCGACACAGCACCATGGACCCTGGATGATTCCACAACGGAAGACGCGAGCCAGGACCAGAGCAAGGACCTCTCCGCCCCTCCCGGTCTTCGAGATCTCCACCCGGAACCGCTTCTCCCCTCTTCGCGAGACGGAACGCGACGACGCTGTGATCATCGGCAGTTCCATGGTCCGGCATGTCCGCGCTACCTCAGGTAAAGGTATGGTGCGCACTCACTGCTTTCCTGGTGCTCGTGTTCTCGATGTCGCTGCGCAGGTCCCCGAGATCCTGAACGGTGACGAGCGCGTCGGAGCTGTCGTGCTGCACGCGGGGGTGAACGACATCAGGCTGCGGCAGACGGAGGTTCTGAAGAGGGACTACAGGAGCCTGATCGAGACGGTACGCAGAACATCGCCTGAAGCAAAGATCGTCGTATCTGGACCACTTCCTACATACCGACAAGGACAAGAAAGGTTCAGTAGATTGTTTGCACTAAATGAATGGTTAATGACATGGTGTAATGAACAGAGACTGCTCTTTGTAAATAATTGGAATCTGTTTTGGGAGCGACCTAGGCTCTACCGTGCTGATGGCCTGCACCCCAGCAGAATCGGAGCGGCTGTTCTGTCGGACAACATCTCCAAGACGTTACACACCATATGACTAGTAAGTCAAAGTCCAAATCACATTCTTTGCTGTCCCAAATTAATTGATATAAGTACCAGTGTAGAACACTTTATAGAAACTGTCTATTCCTCGTTTAGTGAGGCCAAACAATAAATCTACTGCAGGATCTAAGAAAAATCTAATTGTGATTAAACCAGAAAATCTCAATATTAGTGAACAAAATCAATTTCTAAAGCTAGGTCTTCTAAACATTAGATCGCTTACACCTAAAGTAGCTATTGTAAATGAAATGGTCACTGATAACAGCTTCGATGTACTTTGCCTTACTGAAACCTGGCTTAAATCGAATGATTATTTCGGTCTTAATGAGTCCACTCCACCAGGATACGGTTATAAGCATGAGCCCCGTCTGATTGGTCGTAGCGGCGGTGTTGCAACAATCTATAGAGATATTCTTAATGTTACTCAGAAAACAGGCCACAGGTTTAATTCGTTTGAAGTACTTGTGCTAAATGTTACGCTCCTAGATGTAAGAAAGAAATCTCTATTATCTCTAGCCTTGGCTACTGTATATAGACCTCCAGGGCCTTACGCTGATTTCCTAAAAGAGTTTGCAGATTTTCTCTCAGATCTATTAGTCAATGTCGATAAGGCAATAATTGTTGGAGATTTCAACATACACGTTGATAACACAAATGATGCGTTAGGGGCTGCGTTTACAGATTTACTAAACTCCTTTGGGGTCAAGCAAAACGTTAGTGGTCCCACTCATCGTCTTAATCATACTCTAGATTTAATTATATCATATGGAACCGATCCAACCGATATAGATATTATACCGCAAAGTGATGATGTCACTGATCATTACATGGTAACTTGCATACTACGTACGGCTGAAATGTGTCATGTTGCGCCGCGTTATCGACCAGGCAGAACAATCCTTCCAACTACTATAGATAGATTCTTAAATAGCTTACCTGATCTATCTCAGCTTCTCAGTGAACCCAAACAAACAGAGGAACTAGAGGAAATGACTAGCAGTATGAGCAACATTTTCTCTAGTACATTGGAAATTGTTTGCACCAATTAGATTAAAAAAGGTTAGAGAGAAAACTAAAGCACCATGGTACAACAGTGCTACGCATGTTATCAAGAGAGAAACTCGTAACTTAGAGCGCAAATGGAAACAAACTAATTTAGAGGTCTTTAGAATCGCGTGGAAAGACAGTATGTCACGTTATAAAAAGGCTCTAAAAGCAGCCAGGGCTGAGCATCTACGCAAACTAATAGAAAATAACCAAAACAATCCAAGGTTTTTATTTAACACTGTGGCTAGATTAACAAATAAACAGACATCACCTGACCAAAATATTCCGTTACATCTTAATAGTAATGATTTCATGAATTTCTTCACTGAGAAAATAGAAAGCATCAGAAACACAATTGTAAATGTACAATCTTTGACAGCGTCTTATGATTCAGCCTCAATTATTGCCCCTCAAGAACAACTACAGCGCTTTACAACTATAGGACAGGAAGAGCTAAATAAACTTATCACTGCATCTAAACCAACAACATGTTTATTAGATCCAATACCCACTAAACTACTGAAAGAAGTGTTACCTGTAGTGGAAGAGCCTCTTCTCAATATTATTAACTCGTCTCTATCTTTAGGACATGTTCCAAAAACATTCAAGCTGGCAGTTATAAAACCTCTTATTAAGAAACCACAATTAGATCCAAATAACCTAGCAAATTACAGACCCATTTCAAATCTTCCATTTATGTCTAAAATACTAGAAAAAGTTGTGTCCGCTCAACTGTGCTCCTTCTTGCAAGAAAATGATATCTATGAAAAGTTTCAGTCTGGATTCAGGCCACATCATAGCACAGAAACTGCACTGGTTAAAATTACAAATGATTTACTTTTAGCTTCTGACCAAGGCTGTATCTCAATACTAGTTTTACTCGATCTTAGTGCTGCGTTTGACACTATAGATCATAAAATACTCTTAGATCGACTTCAAAATTACACTGGTGTTCAGGGACAGGCATTAAAGGGGGGGGTACAATGGTGTTTCATGTATTCAGAGTTGTTTACAGTGTTAAAGAGATGGATTATCATGCTAATAATGGCCAAAGTTTGAAAAGTTATTTTGAACGAATAACAGAGAATTTCTGTGCTGAAAATCATACTTCCGGGTTGCAACACGTTTCGGCTGTTTTTTTTCTATCGTAGATCTAATGACGTAGACCAGAGTGGAACTCCTTATATGAGCATTGCTCTCGGAAAAGCGCGTTCACCGCACACGTTGACCAGAGGAGAGAAAGACCGCGCTCATCGACGCGCTACTACCGGAAATCATCATCAGCAGCGCTAAATAGGAATGGTTGAAGTCAAGAATGTCTCCAAAAAAGTGTGTTTTGGGATGTGAGGGAAAGTTTACCTTGTTCAGCTTCCCAAAGAACCCAGT
The DNA here is from genome assembly GCA_033366665.1 of Phoxinus dragarum. NCBI lineage: Eukaryota > Metazoa > Chordata > Actinopteri > Cypriniformes > Leuciscidae > Phoxinus > Phoxinus dragarum. The sequence goes on along the minus strand of JARPMJ010001644.1, from coordinate 37,441 downwards.
GTTACTGGAACAGTGGATGCAGTTTGTATGTTGTGGATGCTCCCGCTTGACTCTAGCTCCGCCCACGCCCAGAATCAAGGACCTCGGCTTTTTTCCGGATAGAATCGGAAAGCTGTAATTTTTATTTTATAAATATGATGAAACTAAAGACTTTTTGGAGATATGAAGGACGCACTATTACTCTATAGGTACTCAAGATTAACATGAGATTGACTGAAACTAAGTATTTTACCCCCTCTTTAAGCTGGTTTAGATCGTACCTATCAGACCGTTACCATTTTGTCCATTTAAATGGGGAAAAAATCAAAGATAACGTCAGTAAATTATGGAGTGCCGCAGGGATCTGTATTAGGCCCCCTGCTATTCTCAATTTATATGCTGCCACTTGGTAATATTATAAGAAAACATGGAATAAGTTTCCACTGTTATGCTGATGACACTCAATTATATATTTCATCAAGACCAGATGATAACACTAAATTATCTAAAATGACAGAGTGTGTTAAAGATATAAAATGTTGGATGACGTGTAATTTTTCTTCTATTAAATTCAGATAAAACGGAGGTATTACTGATTGGTCCAAAAAAACTGCCCACAAAACCTCTTACAATACAACCTTAATCTAGATGGACGTCCTGTTACTTTATCCTCTACAGTAAAAGACCTGGGTGTTATACTAGACCGCAACTTGTCTTTTGAAAATCATATTTCATATGTTACAAGAACAGCCTTTTTCCACCTTAGAAACATTGCTAAGCTACGTAATATGCTATCAGTTTCTGATGCAGAAAAGTTAGTTCATGCATTCATGACCTCGAGACTAGATTACTGTAATGCTCTATTAGCTGGTTGTCCTGCATCCTCCGTAAACAAGCTACAGTTAGTCCAAAATGCAGCCGCTAGAGTTCTTACTAGGTCAAGAAAATATGATCATATAACACCAATTTTATCATCTCTACACTGGTTACCTATTAAGTTCCGTATCAACTACAAAGTATTGTTACTGACCTATAAAGCCCTAAATGGTTTAGCTCCTGTGTATTTAAGAGATCTTCTATCGCCATATAATCCATCGCACTCTTTCAGATCGCTAAATTCGAGGCTTCTGGTCGTACCTAGGATAACTAAGTCCACTAAAGGAGGGAGGGCGTTTTCACATCTAGCTCCTAAACTCTGGAATAGCCTTCCTGATATTGTCCGAGGTTCAGACTCGCTCTCCCAGTTTAAAACTAGATTAAAGACGCATCTCTTTAGCCAAGCATTCACATGATGCATCTCATACCTTTTATACTACAGTTAAATCAGATCAAATGCATTCATATTATGAACAGCAGCTACGCTAATTATTTCCCATCTGCCTTTTTTGTTGTTATCTCGGGACGCCTGTCCCTATAACTCAAATAGAGTTCGTCAGCTCCAGTTATGTATCCAGCCTCTCATGGAGACTTCAGATGCCCCAAAGCCTGTGATGAGACGACTCGACGCCTGTGAAGAGACGACCCAACGCCGGCGATATGTTATGCCCTAAATTTTATGATTAACTAACTGTATTTTTGTATGTATATTTTTTGAAATGCATTTTCTGTAAAGCTGCTTTGAAACAATATGTATTGTGAAAAGCGCTATACAAATAAACTTGAATTTAATTGAATTGAAATATCACGAGCAAGAGTGCCGTTTTCCTGTGCACAATTGCAAATGTGCTATTTATTTTATACAACAGTTAAATTAACAATGAAGTTAACATTGTGCGTTACTTTTTATATTGTCAATATTGTTTGTTTCCCCCTTTATTTCGCAGACGATAATTTTATAATGAAACTGTAGTCCAACAGACAGCGATTCTTTTTTTAAAACTGAAATCCGCGTTTTGAACGAATCATTTGATTCAATGAATGAATCGGCCGTTTGAACAAATCGGTTCATTATAAAACTCCAACAACTCGCTTATTAAGACAGTGACTTACTGCCACCTACTGGCGGGTTTAGTTGCATATTTAAAGTACCCTTTAATTAAAATGTTAAAATTATAAATCATTTCATATTTAAATATTGAATAGCTTTGTTTATGCAATTGCAAATTAAGTGTAAATATAGTAATGCCAGTTCGGATGCCGCTTCTGTGTCACCTCTGCACTGCAAGGATGGATTTTATTTAATTATTTAATTTGACAGTGGTACTGTGTTATTCTAATATAATTTAATTTGAATGTTAGAATTTTACATAAAAGGTGATGCATACCTCTAAATCCGTGAAAATGCCCCTGGAAATCAATTTATAAAAATGTTCATTTCAGTCACTACTGTGAACTGACCACTGCATATAATATGTTAAATATGAATATCTTCGTGAGTCTGCTGTCAACAACAGGCCTAAACCAGCCAGGGTACCAGTACAAAATCAGTAAAATATTATCTAATTATTATCAACAAAACTTTGAAAATATCAAGATTTTTTTGTTAATATTGCACACCCCTAATGTACGGTATTAATTTTGATTTCTTCAGGTCTTAAAAAGCCTTAAATTTGACTTTAAAAAATGTGCAGATACCCTGTGGGAGTGCTCCTAAGAATGATCAGAACATACTTCGATAGCCTCCAGTTTACTTACTTTAGATTTGTATGGATTGGAAATGGTTAAATATTTTCTCTTAGTATTTCCAAATGTATAAATTAATCAATCTTCCCCTTCATATGCTGCAAGTTTCTGTGCCAGAGAAAGCAAAGCATCACCTAACCATTTCCAAGCTTGACTTTAGACGGTGGACTTTTTTATGTATGCTTCTTTCTTCCTCCTCCTGACACACTATAATTACATAGGCCCAATCAGTAAAGAATCCTGAACAAAAACAATATATATGAATCAAATAACATTTTCCATGAGAAATGGATTACTATTTCTCAGGAACAAGACTAAGGCCGGAACATTTCCAGTAGGCCATAACAGTAAAAGAATGCTCTTCTTAGTACAAAAGACAATGTCATAAAGGGTTTGAATAATGTTGATACTGCAGTAGTGATTTAAAGTGGCATTTTTTGGTGGTATTTTGTATTTAATTTGAGGGAGAAAAAAACCCCATCTGTTTGCTTTAAGGAACACGCCCAACTTTTAGGGGAAGTAGCTTGTTTGAAAGTGTAACATCAGCATACCCTTGCACACTGAAGACTAAAATTGAATCCTCTAATATAATTTCATGATTTAATATTATGTATCTATTATTATTCTTTATTAATATTCATAATCAATTGTATTATCTTATGAAGTTTAAAATGCATGAGTTAGACTATAGATTGCATGTACACGTGTTTAAGGATCATATTCTAGACACAGACACAGGGAGGGGAGCTGGTAGAGTTATGGTAGAGTTAAGTACTTAGAGGTATGCAATGTTCACTTAGCAGAGATGTTAAAATGATGATACTTCAAATTCGTACAGTTCGTATGTTCTTTGCAAGAAAATGAATGTTTCAACTGATGCAAATGTACCATTTGTATAACACTAATGTATACACCACTAATGTATACACTGAAGAAATAGTTTCTTAATGTGGATAGTGGATTGACCATGTGCATTAGGTAGACATTCCATCTTTAAACATAAGCAATATGTTTTTCTACCTTACAAGGAAGTTGCAAGTCTCTCTGTGATGTATATAAGCTGAATCGTACTGTACCACCTCAGAGAAGCATTAAGGCATGATGAGGGGGGTGAGAGGAAGGAGGAAACATAGAGATTATGGGGTAAGGAAGGAGAAACCCAGGAACCATTTACATCTAGTATGATGGGGTGAGAAGATAGAATAATGGGGAATAGAGACATCTAGAATGAAGACCTCCTCTCATGTAGCCTTATTCTTATATGCCTGTGTTTCTCTCTGTCTGACACATGACACATGTTCAAATAATAAATCTCTTGGCAAGATATCAGGTGTAGCTTCCGTGATTCAACAATTATGGGGGAAGCACGATTTTTAGAATCTACAAGTTGGCGTCACGGACAACAGGATCGCATCTTCAGGCATTTGTCTCAATCATTTCAGGTAAGACCTTATTTCATTCTAAAATAATTCTAAGTCTGCCTGATGATGAGACATTGACTGAAACTGCTTAAAAGAACTGTGTTATTTAAAGTACCAGTTGTGTTGCCAATGAATATATGTCAGATATAGTAAAAAAAAAAGGAAAACATTTGGAATTTAATAATTCAATTTAATTTGGCTTATTTAAGTTCCTCTGATCAGTAAACCTCTAAGAATATTTGAAGTGCTGGGATGGAGATGGATCTTTTTTAGAAAGAAGACCATTTAGTCGAATATTTAGAATTAGCCGTAAGACGATTAAGCAATTAGCTTGTTATAACTGGCAGGTGGTCGGAATATGGCGGGACTGTAAAAAGTTTAAATCCCTAAAATATTTCCAACACACCAAAGAATCGTTTCAGAAGGAGACGAGGATAGTGTGACAAGCAGTGATTTATAGCGGTTTTAAAGTGGCGGGTCTGTGCTTAGTTAGTACAGTGCAGTATATAGAGATACCAAGAAACCCTAAAACGTTTAAATACGCAGAGGATTGAACCCTTAGAAGAAGGGTATCAATGAAAATAGAAGCTAGAATTGCAGGCATTCTATTTTTGACCGTAAAGTTGTTCAAATATTTGAGGAATACTGATCTGAGTTAAACTTAAAGAAAAAGAAAATAAATAAAAAATCTAATATAGAAATTATCTGAGATTAAACTAGGAAAAAAAAAACTAAATAAAGAAAAAAGAAAAGATTACTGAAAATATAAGGTTTAATTTTGTTTAACTTTTCTTAATTTTCTTTTCCCTGAGTTCCTATAGTGTTTAGAGAAGAGAGAGAGTAAAGCAGCCCCTCCCTTCAGAATTCGCTCTATACACACACACACATAAAGTTGGAGAAGAGAGAGAGTGAAGCAGCCCCTCCCTTCGGAATTGGCTATACCTTCTCACACACACACACATAGGAAGAGAGGGGAGAAGCAGGGTAGCCCTCTCGTGAAGTTTACACACACACACACATACACGCACACACACACATAGCCCTGCTGTTTTGAGCACACAGAGTGACAAATACTTATCAAAATGGCAGAAAGTGGCTTTAATAGCAGAATAATATCTGCTTGGTACCTGGAAAGGAAAAGCAAGAAGCAAGCTAAGCTTTTGAAAAAAGGACTGAATATCAACGCATCTATGGATGCACAGTTGAGCTGGTTCGAGGCCCAAAAAGATAAGGTCAAATCAAAAGCATTCCCAATTCTGGCAGCTCATTGGATAGTGAAACAAGGTGGAATTTGTTGCGATATAAATGGTGGGTCCAGTACCACTTGTTGAAGCAATGAAGCCTCAAATTGAAGCATATAACAAGTTGAACAAAATCATGTCTATTAAATGTTCAGAGGAAGAAAATACAACCAGTGATGATTCATTTGATCCAGATTGGACAAATATAATAACTGAAGCTGAAAGAAAATATTCACAACCACCAGTGAAATCCACAACAACTGTAACGCCTCCTCCTTACAACCCAATTTATCCAACTTTGCCTGAACAATGTACAAGTTCATCTAAACCTCTGACACAGCCTCAAGCTTCGAGATCAAATGGAGGTCCAGTTGACAAAATGTATATTGCATCTGCACAAGCAGCTCCAATAATAACAAGATCTAAATCAGCCCAGCCAAACAGAGACATGCTGCGATGTACACCAGCTCGTAATTATGCGTCTGACTGGGGTGAGGAGACAAGAGATGACGACATGATCACAGTTGATAAGATCGGCCCTGAATTTTCTTCACCTGCGATTAAAAGGGAAGAATCTGAAATGATGACCGAAGAGAGACCATTCACACCAGGAGAACGTCAAGCCATTCTCACAGCCTTGCCTCCTCTAAAGAGACAAGATCCAAACACAGAGTTTTGGAGAGAATTAGACTCTCTGGTTGAAGCACATCAAATGACACTACGAGACGTTCACACGATTGTGAAAGCGAAAATCCCAAGAGACCGATGGGAACGCTTGCCAGCATCGATAACAACAGCCCAATGGGTAGACTTGTGGGTTGATGGCCAGGGACGACCCCTGGGTCTTTGGCAAACATTAGATGAGTTCCGAAAAGTAATCCAAGAAATCTTGGGAAGCGGTAAAATTCCATTCACATCAGTGACATTGATTAAGCAAAAGGATGATGAATCTCCAGATGAATATGCTCTGCGTAAGTGGAATGTTTATGAGAGATGGGCCCTCTGTGCTAAGAAACAACCTGACAGAGATGATGTACAGTTCACTGACACACTTGTGGATGGCTTTAGCTCTAAATACCAACAAGCCTTATCACTTGGAGTCAATCCAGGTGAGACATTTGACCAAATTATGCAATGGGCTGGCCGTCTAGAAATGGCTATGAGATCAAACAAGGAAGAAGGAAACAAGCCATATCGAAGAGGAGTGGCATCAGCTCAATACAACATGGACACAAAGAATAGGATGGTTGTTTGCGGCAACTGTGGAAAGCGTGGCCACTCAAGAAATGATTGTTGGGCTAAAGGAGGTGGAGCAGAAGGCCAAGGTCCATCATTTAAACAAGTCAGTGCGAAAAACTATGATGAAACCTCTCGAGGGAAGACGTGGACGGAAGCCCAAGTCCGACAGCTCATAGAGGGAATTATGCGTCCGCAATAGGAATCAGCGGCCCCCTGTATTAGTAAGAAAAGGAGACAATCGCCTTTTCATCAATGCATTAATAGGGGGCCACCCATGCGACTTTCTGGTTGACACAGGAGCAGCGATTTCAATAACAAATCTGAACCTACCTACAACAGATGAAACTATGGACGTTGAAGGAGTTGGAGGAGGTATCACAACATTTCACAAAAGTATACAAGTTCCACTGCAAATACATGAAGATGAAGTCTTATGGACATCTTTCTGGGTGGGGGCCGAATTCACAAGGAAGCCTTATTGGCATGGACATTCTTCCATTGTTGAACATGATCATCTTCACTGACAGTCGACAGATCGCTACGACTGCTGGGATAATACCACATGAAGATCGCACATGTAATCTAAGGTCTGTTGGTACAGCAAAACCAATTATCAGAGACTGGAGAAAAGGCGGTGTGTGGGGTCTTCTGTGCAGTGTATATCCAGATGTTTGGGCTAAACACAAATTGGATTGTGGCAAAGCCAACATTGATCCCATTGTCATTGAGGGACCAATACATGCCCCTCATAAACAATACCCCATCCGACCTGAAGCAAGACAAGCCGTGGAAGAGATAGTGGCAGACTTGGAAGCTGAAGGGATCATCAGACAAACTTTATCTACCACTAATAGTCCTGTCTGGCCTGTCAAGAAATCCGATAACTCATGGCGATTAACCATTGATTACACAAGACTTAACAGTGTAACACCAAAACCGCATCCTATTGTGGCCAATCCTGCCACCATTCTGAATGATATTCCAGGAAATGCAAGAATTTTTACGGTACTGGATGTACTGTCGGCTTTCTGGTCTATACCTATTGACGAAAGATCTCAAGAGAAATTGGGCCTTCACAGTGGGCGCAAAACAGTATGCTTGGAACAGACTCCCACAAGGTCTTAATATTTCTCCTGTTGTATTTCATAGAACTTTGGACCAGTTCTTAACGGAGCAAAAAGCTGAAATTGAGAGTTCCGGAAGTGTTTGCCTCCAATATGTTGATGACTTGTTGATTGCAAGCCCAGATGAAAACAGCCATATATTTGCTCTGAATGTTATCCTACAAGCCCTTAAGAAAGGAGGATTCAAAGGTCAACCCCGACAAAGCACAGCTGGCCAAAACCAAGGTTATCTACTTGGGCCAAGAAATATCAGTCGAGGGAAGGAGAATGACAACAGAGCGTATAGAGGCATTACGACAACTTCCAAAACCTCTAACAGTTACAGGTATGCGGAAGGTGATGGGACTTTTCAACTATTGTAGACAGTATATACCTGATTTTGCCAGCATCACTAGCCCACTCATCGATCTGTACAAGGGAGGAAAGCCTGGAGTGGAACAGATAAACTGGACACCGGAAGCTGAGGAAGCGTTTACTTCTATGAAAGAGAAACTGACTTCAGCCCCAGCCTTGGGACTTCCTGATGGACGATTGCCATTTCATTTGTGGACCAGAGTAGGAGATGAGACCTACTCAGCAGTACTGTGTCAAAAACCAGGTGATCAGTACAGACCCGTCGGATACTTTTCCGCAAAGATTCCTGTCACTATGATTGGGCAACCACGATGTATACAAGCTCTCGATGGTGCCACATGGGCAGTGGATGCTGTGGAAAATCTGATAGGAGCACAAACTATCATATTGCACACTCCACACAGTATAGTGACGTTGTTGAATAACACAAACATCAAGACCATAACTGACGCAAGGAGAGCAAAATGGGAAGCAACTTTGTTGAACAAGGATTTGAGAGTGGAAATCATCAGAGGACACATCCCTTAACCCTGCAACAATGATGCTAGAACCACATGAGGGAACACCACACGAGTGTGAAAAACAAGTAGAAGAAGAAAGTCTTGGTCCTGTTAATCCAATACCTCTTGTAAATCCAGACAAGGAGTTATGGGTCGATGGATCCAGTTATTATGTTGATGGAAAACGACATACTGGATGGGCTGTAGTTGAAGTTGATGGAACTGTTGTGAAGAAAGGAGCTCTTTCTGGGCAATTTTCAGCACAAGTAGCTGAGCTCATGGTGCTTACAGAAGCTCTTGAACTATCAGAAGGAGATCGAGTCAACATCTACACAGATAGTCGTTATGCTTTTGGCGTGGTCCATGACTACCTTGCCCTATGGAAAAGACGTGGACTTATCACTAGCAGTGGGAGCGAAATACAACATGCTTCCATAATTCGCCGTTTGATTACAGCATGTCACTTACCCAAAGAAGCAGCCGTGATCAAAGTAAAATCACATCAATCTGACAAGTCCAAAGAAAGTCAAGGAAACACGGCAGCAGATGCAGCAGCTAGAGAAGCAGCTCTACTCCCTCTTACTCCTGTTACCATAGTGCAGGAAAACAGCAAAGATAATCCTGAGCTCCATCTTCTGTCATATCAAACGGAGACAGATGAAGAGAAAGAACAATGGATAAAAGCAGGAGCGAAGGAAGATGATCAAGGTATCTGGAGGATTCCAACAGGACAAGTGGTGATGCCTATCGGAACAGAAGAGAACTAATGCAGCTGTATCATGGAAAAGTGCATGCTGGGGCAAAGGCAATGAAAGCTCAAATCAGCGAGACGTGGTGGTGGCCACGAATGATGAGAGACATTGATGATTACTCCAGGAGATGCTTAATCTGCCTGAAAGCAAATGTGGGGAAAATCTGTAAAGGTGCGAATGTCACATGCACCCAGACCAACAGGTCCATGGACACACCTCCAAATCGATTTCACAGGACCATTATCACCCAGTGGAGGGTACCAATACATTCTAGTAATCATGGACAGATTTACTAGGTGGGTGGAAGCATTCCCCACGAAAACTTGCACTGCTGAAGCGGCAGCACGAGTAATGGTGGAAGAAGTTTTTCCTCGCTGGGGTCTTCCATATGAACTTGATTCTGACAATGGAACTCACTTCACTGGAAAACTGATGAAGGAAGCAATGAAATTGATGGGATTAAACAGAAATTCCACATTCCGTACCGGCCACAAAGTTCTGGGATGGTAGAGAGGATGAACAGATCGTTGAAAACCGCTCTTACCAAAGCCATTCTGCAAACTGGCCAGGTTGGCATAAGTTGTTACCTGCTATTCTGTGGAACTTGAGAGCAACTCCAAACAGAGTTACAGGACTAACTCCTTTTGAACTGATGACTGGAAGAGCAATGGTTCTACCTCCTGACGCTCCGCCACCTGCAGGAACAGGAGGAGATTCTACTTTGTTCCAAGAAAAGCTACGACGCTATCTCACAATGCTGGACAAAGCTGCTAAAGACAATAATAAGAAAGTGCGAGAAGCTCAACAGCAATGGGATGAAAAACACACACCTACTGACATTCCACACATTCCCGAGTTAGGCAGTTTTGTTATGGTCAAACGTATTGCTAGGAAAGGTTTAGAGCCTAGATGGGAGGGACCATATGAGATACTCTTAACAACTGATACAAGTGTTTGTCTTAAAGGGAAGGGTGTAGGAACAGATAGATGGTACCATTGGTCACAAGTTAAACCTTGCTTAGTGAATGAACAAAATGATAATGACGGCTTATGGCCTGAGATTGAGCAATGTTCATTCATTGTCTTTAAAGATTGGGAACAAAGAAGTGATGTTTAATTATTTCTCTGCTTCCATTTCAGGAATCAATTCCATTGACATTGATTAGAGATGGTTGCAAGTTGTTCTCAATACCCAACAACAATGGTATGCTTATTTTTTATTTACTTGGCATTTACCAAGGAAGCCAAGCTTTATGGACTCCTCGAGTTCAAGGAATCACTCGGAATGCAACTCTGAAATCTGGCCAACATTTTACTCTACCCTTTATTTCCAAATGGGGATTATGGGATTGGGTGCCACATAATGATAAAGACCTTGCTAAATATCGTGAGGGCATCTACGGTGGATGTAACTTTCACCATCAATGTTACACAAGCAGAGTAATTTGGCCGGTGAAAGATGGGGGGTATACTGGTAGTGCTCAAAGACGAGAAATTTGGTCAAAAGAACAATGTGAAATTGTGGGGTTAAACCTCATAAATTCTACTAATGTGGAAATTAACTTTGTTTTGAATCGTACCCACATGCTTACAATATGGGATTCATTAGCCAAGGGCTGTATCTATCCCATAGTGTTACCATGTGAAGGATTTCTGTGGGATACTTCCTCAGGGACAACAAGATTCAAGGGAAATTACGTACGAGTTTGGCATTCGGAAGATGAGAATGAATATTGTGAGACTGAATTAGAAACTGGGGAAATTGGAAGGTGTTTTTATCTTTCTGCGGAAAATACAAACAAAGCTAAAACATGCCCAAGTACAACTATTGCACCAGCTCATGGTATTTTGTTAGCAAAAGAAACCAAAACCTTGATAAATGAAGCCCACATGGTGCGACAACGCATTAATTATAGCTTGAAATCCCTTCTTACCGTTTTTTGATCAGTCTTATTGTGGAAATTTCACACAAATAAGGAGTTGGTTGGAAAAAGAAGTTAAATATTATACCTCTAAAGATCCTCTGAGTAGTCAAAATCGTAAACCTCGAAGTATATGGGGAGACATAGCGGGGGTATTTGGTTCTGTCAATTCAATTAGTAATACCGCTCAAATTAATCAACTAAGCGAGTACACTCAGTGGGTGGGAACAATGAGTGGGAAAGGACTCACTAAGGCCCTTCAAGGTACTCTACATATTATAGCAGCGGGGTCAGCATCTTAATAATGCTGCAAAGGAATTGGCAGATGCGTTAACGCAATCATCTAACTTTGAGACACATCGTGCAGCGTGTTTATTTTTAGCTCAGAATTTAAAGGATCAAATGGTAGAGGACATTCAAGTTATTCGGATGGGTCAAGTTCCTGAGCGAATAGCGGAATCTTTGTTATTGGTTTTCGGTAATCAACCTTAATTTGACTTCTGCTAAACATGTCCCATTAGTTAAAATCGGCATTAATGAAAATTCGTTGTCAGGGTCTGGAATATTACCTTTGACTATGATATGGCCTCAATATGGGAAGCGCAATATTATGACAGTTAGACGATTCCAATCAATGGGAGTTAGACAAGGAAATTCAGTAATTAGATTAGGTAGGAATGGATATTGGGCTGAAGGCGACACACCAATGATTTCTACCACAGACTGTTGTGTTGAGGAACATGAGTGGGTAATTTGCTCATGTTCCACAATGTTTAGTCTATCTCTTAATGGTTCTGCAGTTTGGGAAGTAGTTCCTTTAGATCAAGCCACAGGTGCATGGCAGGTGTCAGAAGCACAGTGGTGCATATTACATGATGGAATAAGTGAAAATATGATATACGGAGGGAAGTTGTGTCCAATTCCTCTTGATCCATTTTGTCTTGAGATTCTCTATCCTCTTCACTTAGGTGGAATTCATGTTCCACATGTGCAATTGTTGCAATTAGAGCCACAATGGTGGAATAATGATTTAGTAGAAGAAAGGAATTATGAACTCTTTGAAATGGTGAGAAGAGTTAAAAAGAGTGTTAAAGCAGCTCAAGAGGAGGGAATTCAAGCAATGGGTCATGTTATCGTAGCAAATGGAATAGCTAAATTGATGTCTGAGAGAAAGTTTAACACAAATTCCGGGAAATCTATCATGGTCGGAATGGATAGTTTTGACTATGGTAGGATGTTTGGTGTTTCTGTTAGCAATAAAACTCATAATATGTGTTACTAGAAGGAAGAGAACCAAACCTGTTAAATGGTTATTACTAACCAAATGGATAGAACCAAGAATGGGACATATGGAGTAAAATAGGAGATTTTACACATGCTACAAAACACAACCTCACAAACAATGAACACTCGCTTACTGATTTACAACCCCAGGGATAGGATCCTTTAACATCATTGTTTATTTTGGTTGTTGTTTTGGCCGGGAACTTGAGGAGTACTTAACGAGTCAAGGCACCGGCAGAAGATTTATTAGTTTTTTCTTTTCTTAGATGATTGGGGTACATTTTAAATGCTTACACATAGACGTTAAATTACACATAGTATGTGGGAACATACATGGGTTGGGGTTCTTTGTTATTTGTTTTGTTTTATTTTCTGTTTCCATTCTTCTGTCCTTTTATGTCTATGTCTTGGTCTGTTATTTCTCCTCCTCACTATCACTTCAATAGGTTGGCCACCTGGGAATGATGGTGTGGAACTGACGGCCGTAGTTCCAGTGGAGGGAGATGAAGACTAAAATTGAATCCTCTAATGTAATTTCATGATTTAATATTATGTATCTATTATTATTCTTTATTAATATTCATAATCAATTGTATTATCTTATGAAGTTTAAAATGCATGAGTTAGACTATAGATTGCATGTACACATGTGTTCAAGGATCATATTCTAGACACAGACACAGGGAGAGGAGCTGGTAGAGTTATGGTAGAGTTAAGTGCTTAGAGGTATGCAATGTTCACTTGCAATGTATGCAATGTTCACAGATGTTAAAATGATGATACTTCAAATTCGTACAGTTCGTATGCTCTTTGCAAGAAAATGAATGTTTCAACTGATGCAAATGTACCATTTGTATACACTAATGTATACACCACTAATGTATACACTGAAGAAATAGTTTCTTAATGTGGATAGTGGATTGTACCATGTGTAAGCATAGGTTAATATGTTTTTATACCTTACAAGGAAGCTGAAAATCTCTCTGTGATGTATATAAAGCTCAATCTTACTGTACTACAGTAGAGAAACACGGAAACACACAGACCTGGCATGAATACAACATCTTCTCAAGTTTCTCTCCTGACATATAAGAATAAAGATTTTTCTTGGCAAGATAACTGGTGTCCGGTCCCGTGAATCAAATAATAACGGGGAAAAGGCATAATTCTAAATCTACAAAATCGGTTCTTTGTTTTTCGACCACTAAAGCACCAGCTCCGAACCAGTAAAAGTGGTTCTTAAGTAGCACCGAAACATTGCTGGGCTAGAAGTAAGAACCGCTTGCGTCAGGGGCTGGGGGCGGGGTTACCGTGACCAACAAGACGAAAAGAAACTTGTGACCGCCATTTTTTAAATAGCTGCTCGATTGTAATCTCCGTCTATGCAAGTTACGGCGAGCTGCACGAACGCATTGGATTCGTTGGTTTGGATGCCGATGTAGGTTCGCAAAGCCATGAGCATCAATAGTAACGCATTCGGGACTGTTTTGGAGAGCATAGGACTCCTTGTGCACAGTGACGTAAGATCTGGCTCTGTTGTGGCGCTCTAGCCTGTGGAAAGGCAAACCGGTTTCTTAGAAGACCCGTCAGTAGAACCAACTCCGAACCGCTCTAGCTCTGAACCAGCACCTGGTTCTTGCTGGTGCAAAAGTGGTATATAAGAGTTAGTTCTGGTTCTATAAGAGCATTTTACTGTGCTCAATATTTACCTCTAAATTATGCACCATTTAGCATCGTAATACCATCGTGGAACCACTAACTAATATATATATATATATATATATATATATATATATATATATATATATATATATATATATTTTAGGGGTGTAGCGATAGCACGTATTTGTATTGAACCAATCGGTACGAGGCTTTCGGTTCGGTTTTCGGTACGCATTTTCAAACTGAACGGTTTGTTGGACCATTTTTCTGCCGACCAAAATTTCGTTATTTCAAATGCCCACAACATTGCCCAATATTAAATGGCAAATGTAATGTAAGCGGAACAAAACTGCACTACTCGTTATTGTGTGGTTGACGGACCGCTTATCAGTTTGGACCAATCTTGGGCCGATCTTGATCAAGCGACACAACATCGCTGCGAGATCTAGTGAGAAACATCCACATTATTCCGTTATTAACGGATCAAACAGCGCTGACGTGGAAACCAGGAAGACACATTGTGCCATGAATGAACTATCCAGTGTCCAGATCTGCAACGTTCACCATGATTTACTGTAGGAACACTACTAACTGTAACATAGTGGCTATAATGCTTTCAAGTAACGTTACGTCGGTTTTATTTTGACATTATGATTACAATTGCTGCCCTCAAATGTTAATCTGAACTAAAAAAAACCTTTGTTTATAACTACTATAATATTACATTTCATTTTGTCCCAGGAGCTGTTTTGTTTTATATGTTCCTAAGAAAAGTCAAGTAAAGCTACATCATTGCTCGAAGTAAAAAAAACTATCATACTTTATGATGTTAGTTTTAATAAAAATAGAATTAAATTTAATCAAGGAAATTTCTCTGGCATTTCTTTCTTTTTTTCTGTATCGAAAACTTACCGCACTGTGACACAAGTGTATCGTATCGAACTGAACCGTGAATTTTGTGAACCGTTACAGCCCTAATATATATATATATATATATATATATGAAGACTTCAGATGCAAGAGCCTCTAAGTGCCATCTGAAATTTTCTTCTGAAACGAGCATTTTTATCAAGCTTGTATATTTAATTTCAGTGATTTCACTTTAATGACAATTAATAGGTAATTTTAAATGGCATTAAAGTGAAATAACTGAACATAAACATACAAGCTTGATAAAAATGATCATTCTAGAAGAAAATGTCAGATGGCACTTAGAGGCTTTTGCATCTGAAGTCTTCATACATATATACTGTGTTTTCCGGACTATAAGTCGCACTGGACTATAAGTCGCATTTATTTCGAAATTTAACAAAATCCAAGACCAAGAACAGACATTTAATCTGGAAAGGCGAGTTATTCAGCTCCACAACAGCACACCGAACAACAGCTGAATAGTGGTCCGGTGTGTTAGCGTAACACAGGGTTTCCCGCAGCACTTTGGAACTAAGGCGGCCGCCTAAGCAACACACGCCTGCCGCCTTAACTACCTCGTCAAAAAAATGTATATGATAATAATAATAATACATTTTATTTGTAAAAGCACTTTACATTTTTTTTAATCTCAAAGTGCTACAGGTCTGATGCTAAGAACAATATCTAGACATTTTTAAAATTCATAAGATCTGCTAAAAAGTAATGTCTTTAGTCCCTTTTTAAAAGTCTCAATGGTCTGTGGTGACCTACAGATGGTCCGGGAGGGCATTCCAAATCCGGGGAGCGGCAGAGCAAAAAGCACGATCGCCCATTGTGCAGAGTTTAGTTTTGGGTATTAAGAGGCGGTTTTGAGTTTTGTGATCGGAGGGATCGTGCAGTAGAAACAGGGGTAAGTAGTTCTTTCAGGTAGGGGGGTGCGTTTCCATAGATGCATTGGTAAGTGAGAAGTGAAACCTTATATTCGATCCTAGCAGACACGGGAAGCCAGTGAAGTGTGTGGAGGATGGGAGTGATGTGTTCATACTTTCGCACTCTCATCAGGATCCTAGCAGCGCTGTTCTGGACGTACTGCAGCTTTTGCAGACTCTTGCTGGGGATCCCGATGAGAAGAGCGTTGCAGTAATCCAGTCTAGAGGATACGAATGCGTGCACCAGTTTCTCAGCATCAGCTAAGGTAAGTGTTGAACGGAGTTTTGCGATATTTCTGAGATGATGAAAGGAGATCTTACAGAGATTTTTGATATGGACTTCAAAGGTGAGTTGTGGATCAAATCTCACACCGAGATTGGTAACTGTTGTGGAAAGAGGGATGTCTTGGCCAGAAATGGTTATACCAGAAAGTGAGGATGACTGAATTTGGTGCGAGGTGCCAATGAGAATTGCTTCAGTTTTGGACTGTTTAGTTGGAGAAAATTCTGTTTCATCCACACCTTTATCTCCTCGAGACAGGCAGTGAGTGTTGGAGACGGAGATGATGTTGGCGGTGCTGCAGTTGGTTCTGGATCAGATTTCATGTACAGTTGTGTGTCGTCGGCGTAGCAGTGAAAAGACACTCCATGGCGGCTGATGACATGTCCGAGTGGCAGGATATAAGTGATAAAGAGAATGGGGCCAAGAACCGACCCCTGAGGTACTCCGCAGGTAACTGTGTGTTCCCGGGACCTTGATTTTCCAAGCGAAATGTACTCTTTTCTGTCCGTCAGATACGAATTGAACCAGTCCAGGCAATTTCAGTAAGTCCAGTGGTTTGATGCAGCCGGTCTAGTAGAATGCCATGGTTCCACAGTATCGAAAGCAGAGGACAGGTCGAGCAGTATGAGAAGGCAAGGTGAGCCAGCATCAGCTGCCATTCGTAGGTCATTTGTGACTCTGACGAGCGCTGTTTCTGTACTATGAGCTGTGCGGAAATCAGATTGGAACTTTTCAAATAGGTGGTTGTTTTTGAGTGGTCCTGGAGATGAGTTGCAACAACTTTTTCCAAGACTTTTGAGATGAACGGAAGATTTGAAATTGGCCTATAGTTTGATAATATATCAGGAGCAAGAGTGGGTTTTTCAGAAGTGGTCTGATTATGGCGGTTTTAAGTGCAGATGGAACAATGCCGGACAGGATGGACTGGTTTATTGCAGTGATAATGAGAGGGCTTAGAATAGCGGAGTTTGCTTTGACAAGAGCAGTAGGAAAAGGGTCGAGGGCACAGGTGGTGGGTTTCATCCTTTTGATGATCATCTCGACCTCCTGATTTGAGATTTCTGGAAAGCATTTCAGGGGCTAGGCGATTGCAAGCTGTGAGTGTACACATAGGGCAGATTGGATTGAGGATCCATGAATGGAAGAGTGGATTGAATCTATTTTAGTTTTGAAAAAGTCCAGTAAGTTATTGCAGTGTTCTTCTGTGTTTTCCGTGAATGAGTGGGTCTGTGGTTTTTAGAAGATGATTAATGGTGGAGAACAGCTGCTTTGAGTTTCCGGGACTGTTTTTGATGATATGGAGTAGAATGACGACCGTGCCTTTATTAGCGACTTAGAGTATTTATTTTGGTGTTTCCGAAAAGCTTGTTGGTGGACAGTGAGACCAGTGGCTTTATATCTCCGCTCAATGGCCCGCCCAGATGCCTTCATTTTCCGTAGCTCACTGGTGTACCAGGGGGCTGTTCGGGAGAAGGTCACTGTTCTAGTTTTTACTGGTGCATGGATATCTAGGAGGCTCTTGAGGGTGTTGTTGTTGTAGTCCACAGGGTCCATAACTGGTGAGCAGTTAACAGAGAGAAGATGCTGAAGGTCGGATGCCAATGAATCTGAGTTGATGTTTTTTTAGATTTCTAAAGCAGATTTGGCGCTTAGGCTTGATGAGGATGGACGTGAAGACATCATCATAGAAATGACCTTGCCCAGATCATAAACCCGGAGATTGCTGAGATGGTCAGAGTTTGTGATAACCAGATAGTAGTTAATAACAGACACCATGTGTCAAAATGATTGATGGCTTCCGGTTGACCTTGACCTTTGACCTTTTCCGGTTCCGCCTCTTCCGGTGTCTATTGTTGTGGTTTGACCTATTGACCCCCACCCCTTCCAATCGATCATGTGTTTTGACAGGTTGTGCATCCGGTGTGTATAGATAAGGATTGAACAGATGACCTATCTATCCGATCAATCAAATGTTTTGACAGGTTGACCATCCGGCCTCTACTGATAACGGTTGAGCGGTTGACAGTTTGACCATCAGGCCTCTATGATAAAGGTTGAGCAGTTGAGCTATCTATCCGATCAATCAATTGTTTTGACATAAGCTTTGTGCGTTTTTATGGCAGAAAGTTTGAGGCGGTTGTTATAGGCCATGTATCACCATTTTACTTATCTTGTATCTCCCGAATTATCCTTAATCAGTATGGAAAACACACAGGGTGAAATATTTTATGTAGAATTTTAAAATGTTAGCGTTTGTTGATGCGACAGTTTGTCTGTTGGCCGCATGATACTATAGGATGAACCATACCCTTTGGCCCCTCGATTTGAAGGCTTTTTGTTAAAGACCCTAAAGATAGTCCTTAAAGGTACGCTGTGTAGGAATTTCCCCCATCTAGCGGTGAAATTGTATTTTGCATTCAAACGAATAGAGCTCTCTAGCACCTCGCTTTTCAAATGCGTGTTGCAACTACGGTAGCCGTTATGTACCGAGAAGCTATAACAACATGTCTTCCATTAGCACTTCATCGAGTTTAAACTAGACATGTTATGCTGCCTATATAATGAATTACACAACCAAGCAATGAAAAAAAGCTCGTAATTTAGACGTGACAGTGACTAACCTGTCGAGAAGAAAGCAGCATCCCTTCATTATCTCTTTCCATCTGGGAAAAGCTATCGCGATATCTACCATCGTTTTGAGTTCACCGGTCACGTTTCCTTTGAAATATATATAAATATAATATATATATTTGTATTTATTTTTTTGCTTTTTGGCTACGAGGATACCTTCTCCTGTGGCTCGGCATACTGTAAGTATGATCCTGTATTATGAAGTACCGTGCAGTGTAGCCTTTCAAAATTTGCCTCTCACTGATCTCCTCGTCCGCATCAGCTGGTTTCAGTCAGCCGGCTCTGAACGAAAAAGTTTTTTGGAAACGCGTTTAGGTAGGCTAGTGCTTTTTTGCCCCTCTCTGCTATTATATATATTTTTCAAGATGGCGGTACGACATGGAACCCTCCATGGACTTACCCGTCCCGTATAAATACAGATAAGAAATGATTTGCTTACGAGGATAAGCCAAATCATTGGCAGAGGTAATTTTACACCAATGAGGACATATTTATGAAATGTGTAAATTACAAAACAGCAATCTAATCTACACATGAGCGGTCTTCAGAAGTCATAACTTCAGGGTCTCCAGTGGGTCTCCTGAGAATATCTAATTTCACTTAAAACCAAAGATTAAGCTAAATGACACTAGTTTCCACCATCGCCCCAAAATCACTCTATACGATTTCTATTACACTTTTTCAAAGGATAATCTTGCTTTAAAGTTTGAAAAGCATTCCTTCATATTTGCTGTGTTCTGACACAATGTCATTAATTGGTACTTTTTCTTTTAATCCTCTTTTAAAATGTACTTTTCTTATTTCTACAAAGGTACAATTTCAATTCATGCAAGTATAATGTAAAAAAATATGTCTGATGCAATGTTTTGCAAAGAAATAATAACTGCAATACTCCAAACAGTTCAACACAATGACATCATTAAGGATGGACAATGGGTGAAACCATGGCGTGTGTGGGTAGTTTTCCAGATTTGACCCAAAATAAAATACTCTATTACACTTTTCAAAGGATAATCTAGCTTTGAAAGTTGTAATAAAAAGTTAAAACCAAACATATCTTTATACCTGTTGTGTTTCCGACACAAGACCATTAACTGGTTCTTTTTGTTTTATAAATTTACTTTTCTTATTTCTTCAAATATCACCCCGATAAATATGGACTTAATATGGACACAATGTTTTTAGAAAAAAAAGCAGCGTTTTAAAATACAACTAAACCAGATGATTTGTTTTTTGACAGACCTATGGAAATGCATGTTGGTTTCTAAGTTTCAGTCATAGCGCAACCACGCAATGTTCGAGAAAGCTAATATCGCTGTAATCTTTGCGAGGTCTCACCCAAACGCAAAACTTTGTGTTGGGGTGATCCAAGCATTTACTAAAAT
The DNA here is from genome assembly GCA_033366665.1 of Phoxinus dragarum. NCBI lineage: Eukaryota > Metazoa > Chordata > Actinopteri > Cypriniformes > Leuciscidae > Phoxinus > Phoxinus dragarum. The sequence continues at coordinate 17,201 of JARPMJ010001644.1, read as the reverse complement.
AAAATATTACGGAAGTCATTTTCAAACTGTAATTATACCATATTTATTGATCAATATTATGGTTTCGTATTGATTTAAAGTGTTGTTTGTATTGTTATTAACTAACACTTCAACATCCACCACAGAATTAAAGAGATGAATGAGCTAAGGACGTTCTCTGAATCAACAGATAATGGTATGCTCACGATCTACAATATACAGTTAGATAGGTGTAAATATCTGTGCTTAAATATTTAGTGATGCATAGTTCCACACTCTTGTAAAGCCTTTGGACTAACTTTAAAACACAAATTCAAAAGTCCAAAACACCCATATTAGATTCAAAAGAATTTATATTTATATAATGAATACACAAAAGTGTGCAAATGATGGTTTTATTACTTCACTGTTTCACATTTTGTATGTTGGACCGTATGTGTTTTTGGTGAAGACGTTTCTTTGAGAGTCGTCAACATGTAATGTTTATAGGAATAAATGACCATTAAGAATTTAAGCGATAGTCTTTCTGTTTGACTAAATTGATATTTTGTTGAGCGCAACCTTCCCTTCATCTATGATGTGGAATCACACAAAGTATATTAACACGAAAAGTAAGCGTGTGCTGTTTTACACTTAAACTATTACAAACAGAATCACATCTGACTATTGCATTGAGATGCATATTCATTAAAGCTCGAGGCTGTTAAACAAAGTTCCACACAACATGAGCCATTTAAAACAAATACAGAAAAGCCACTTGTGATCAGTTTGAATGTTTGTAATTAACATTTTATATACTAGTCGTTTACATCTCGTTTCTTTTTGTTTTTGTACGTTTGCAAAAACTATAGCCGAGCATGGTCAAACGTATAGGAATTTATGAAAAAAATATAGCATAACAGAGAATTAAATGACGGTCCTTCTACATGAGAGTGTTTAGAGACTAAACAAATCATATTTCTCTTAGAACATCTTTCTGCTATGTCTACGAAACATCGAAAGACGAGTATTGCTGTTACCTATAAAAACTATTACGCTTCAAACTCGCCTAACTATTACACTTAAAGTTGTGCATTGTCACTAAACCAACGGCTAAGCTAATGAATTACAGTTGATAAGTGGTAGGCATCTGTCTTTTAGGCCTGATCCAGAAAACAGATGTTGTGTTTTATATCTTAATAATTTTTCTTCTTTTTATGAAAAAAACATGTGGGCAAGCAGTTTTTGGCCTCATCGGCAGAATACCAAAATGTTTTTGTACATTTCAATTGTTAGATAAATTACCTAACTATCATATCAACAGTTATATGTGAAACGAGCTCAGTCACATTAGAGTTGGATTCTTGGTTATATTAAAACATTGTTATTGAACAATAGTGCTAGTGATCTTGGCCTCATCAAAGCTCACACGAGCCAAACCGACTATTAGCATGTAACATATTGGACATTTTTGATTTTGTTTGCATTTCTTCTGAAACACATACCGTTTTGAAATTGTTTACACCCATTTTTAACATATTATTCTTATCACTTTGAAAAACAACCATGTATTCCTAGAATGTCGTCAGCTGCTAGAAATGTCGTGCATACGTCTATCTCACACCGATCGTAGGTGTTGCCTGCACCGCCTAATCTACAGCTAAAGAAAACATTTATATTATTAAATTATGTATTATTAAATTAAAAATGCCACGAAATAAAGACAAGAAAACATATTTCTGTAAGCGACCCTCATAATCTGCGCATACAACAAAACACAGTGCGTCCGTGTACGATGATTTATCAGAAAATTACTTTCGTTTGAAGAAAAACTTAAATCAGCCGGTGCTTAATAACTATTGAAGTTATTAGACATTCGGCGATGGCGTGTGTTAGCAATATTTATATCGCGTTTTAATTTAAACTCAATATATTTTGAATGCGCTAAAGGTCTATAACTGAACTTTAACATCTTAATATTGGTAGAAGTTAACTTAAAGCCTTACTTTCTAAATGTTTTTTTTTACGGAACAATTCACCCCCTCATAATCTTTAATGAAAATATCATGGATTGAGAGAAAATATTTGCCTTTGTCTCCCCACTTTGTCATTTTACCCCGCGATACAACACTTGATATGCATTAAACCGCGGTATTCGCACGAGTCATTTAAATAGTATATTATCCTAGTTTATGACTATATTTTGGGGCGGTAAGTGTTTAATTTTGTAAAAATGATTTCAAACGCTATTTAGATTATGTAATAGCCTACCATTTTTAAATGAGATCAGACATGACTATAAAATAATTTTTTGTAGGGTGGCATATTCATAACATGGCCATGCTAATCCTATATAGCTGTTTACGACGTCATGACGACGACACCCCTATACAACCCCTCTATTCGGGGTGGGCTGAGCTCTATCAGTTGTTTTGAGCTCTATCGCACAAAACCCTTGGTTCTAGCTGTACTATCTGCGGACTGCTATGCTACTGCGACATCTCATCGATCAAAAGTCGAAGGAACATTGTCTGACCCTGCCGCAAACTTCTTCGACTCACACTTAACCCAAAAACACAAACTTCCGTGCGTTAACACAAGAGGCCTGGACGATTCTGCTGCAAGGACTCACTCAGGAGATTCAAGGAATTAACAGAATCCTTCACCATCACATAGGGGACTATCTAAAAATCTAACAACTTCCGAAAGAACCCGTTGAGTTCTGGCGAAGCGAGGGACAAGTATCATCCGGCGTGTGAGTGCGCTACGGGCAAAGAGTGTCGTTTAAGAGCTACGCTAGAATGTATGTTTAAAGATCATTTTAGAGGTCAGATGGTTGTCTTGATGCACAGGATCATCGATGCTGCATGTGATATGAATAACGATTGCGCGGGGGATACCAAGCGTGAAACAAATCTCAAAAATGAAATGGATGACATAAGAGGGTTGGTTGGATCATGGACTGATGTTACACCCATGTTTTTTATTTTATAACCATTTCATTTATACAATTTTAACAGTATGTTTTTCAAGGATAGACTGTTTGTGTGACGTTGTTTTAGATGTCAGAGCAGACATGCAGAGGGTGGGGGGACTGCCTGTGACACAGATTCAGAGGGAGGGTGAAGCCCCTGTGACACAGACTTTTGCGTCTCACATTACACAGGAAACCAGACTGGACTGTGGAATGGTGATACATGGCCTATAACAACCGCCTCAAACTTTCTGCCATAAAAACGCACAAAGCTTATGTCAAAACAATTGATTGATCGGATAGATAGCTCAACTGCTCAACCTTTATCATAGAGGCCTGATGGTCAAACTGTCAACCGCTCAACCGTAATCAGTAGAGGCCGGATGGTCAACCTGTCAAAACATTTGATTGATCGGATAGATAGGTCATCTGCTCAATCCTTATCTATACACACCGGATGCACAACCTGTCAAAACACATGATCGATTGGAGGGGTGGGGGTCAATAGGTCAAACCACAACAATAGACACCGGAAGAGGCGGGACCGGAAAAGGTCAAGGTCAACCGGAAGCCATCAATCATTTTGACACATGGTGTCTGTTATTAACTACTCCAGATCAAGTGTGTGTCCCCTAGTGTGAGTGGGGACATCAACAAGTTGAGTTAGAATAAAACAGTCCAGTAATTGCAGAAAATCTGCTGCAAATCGACAGGTGGGGGAATTTACATGGATATACATATCTCCAAGAACTAAGATATTGGCAGACATAGTACAGAGTATTGTCAGAAGGTTGGACATTTCTGGGATGAAAGACGGATTCGGTCTGGGTGGGCGATAAATGAGAAATATTGTTGTGGAGAAAGGAGGCTTGCACTTAAAAGCGAGGTATTCAAAAGAAGATGGCTCGGGCATGGTGATGGGGGACAGGCCCAGATCACTTCGGTGGATGACAGCCAGACCGCCGCCGTGCCCTGTATTACGGGCTTTCTGTAGGTAGCAGTAACCAGGAGGACAGGTCTCATTTAAAACAGAGAAAACATCTGGTTTGTGCCAAGTTTCTGTAAGGCACACTAAATCCAGACATTTATCCAGAATATGTTCCTGTATAAGGCAGGATTTATTTGTGATGGATTGTGCATTGAACAGTTCAATCGTGATGGTAGATGGAGCAGTGTGTCTCTGTATTGGCCGGAGTAGACTGAAATCCACTCCACGTTTTCCCTCCCGATCCGTGCTCAGCGTTGCCGTGGAAACTCCAGCGTTACTTATTCTGGGAAGGGTAGCGCCCTGATGACGTGTTGGAAATGCGACAGGGCGTGCGCCAGACCAGAGGGATGGAATGCCGTGATCAGACCGGGAGAAAACAAACTTTCTGCCGCAGCTCCTATGAGTGTAGCGCGGCCGGCGAAGCAATCCAAGTTGTTTAATAACTGGTATGCATGATGGAACGTTGCAGTTGTTGAAACTCCTCAGTTGAGTGACGGAATACTTAAACATCGTGCCACTCGCGGAAAACGGCCTGGTGTCCGGCCACAGCGCCCGTGCTGAACAGAGGAGAGCCACCAGACTCAACAGCCTGGTCAGGAACCTCTCGATGGTAGGAGGCGATGCACAGACACAGAAAAAGCTCCGGGCGGACTGGTAAGTTGACAACAGCTGGAGTCTGCAAAATCCGTACAAACACATCCATAAAGTTTGCACTCGTTATATTTACTGGACGTAGTGTTGCTGGTCAATAATAATAATAATTCATTACATTTATATAGCGCTTTTCTGGACACTCAAAGCGCTTTACATAGAAGGGGGAAATCTCCTCAACCACAACCAATGTGCAGCATCCACCTGGATGATGCGACGGCAGCCATATTGCGCCAGAACGCCCACCACACACCAGCTTACTGGTGGAGAGGAGACAGTGATGAAGCCAATTAGTATATATATATATATATATAGGAGGATGATTAGGAGGCCATGATGGACAGAGGCCAATGGGCAAATTTGGCCAGGATGCCGGGGTTACACCCCTACTCTTTCGAAAGACATCTGGGATTTTTAATGACCACAGAGAGTCAGGACCTCGGTTTAACATCTCATCCGAAAGACGGATGAGACGTCTTTAACATAGTAAACATACTGTATAGCCTGGTTAATAGCAACAACTGTTGTCACAAGCGTCCTCTCCCCGCGTCGAAGTATATGAGCGATATCCGCCGTCACTGTCCTGTTTAGAGCTCAGATTCTCTGCCCGAGCCGATATTTCCCGCCGTGTGTATTTGCTGCCCTTTACTGCTAAGTGGCGCTGTAATCACAGGCTTTGAAAAGTGTCAGTTTATTCTCTCTATGGCGTAATCTGTTGAGGGCTGAGGTCGCAGATAAATTCAAGTTAAACACTTGAGTATACTATAATAGCCTACTTGTCTTCGTGTTATTTTAATTTGTTAGAAGATTTAATAACTGACACATAACAGTGAAATAAATTAAAATAAATTATCGTAAAATTAAAACATTGTCAGGGCTTGCTAACCGATGTTAGTCGGCAGCATTTGTTTTAGGATTAATTAAGAATTAAATAGGCTTACAGGTTGTTATTATTAGCATAATTTTCTTTAATAAATAATTAAAACATTTCAACATAAACATTGCGATAGAAAAATGTCACATCATTGAGGCTTTGCGTAAGGATAAGACGTTACGCTCATGTTCATACGACAGCGTTCAGGCTATGTGGGCTGTGTGTGCAACGTGCCTCGTGGCGCTACAAGCGTTTTGAATTCGAATCTCACCTCTATCATTTTCATAACTTTGTTTCTTGTTTAATATGCTATTTGTCAAAAAGAAAAACTTCTGAAGAGTTCATTTATTGATTCAAAACACTTTTCAGAGCATTGTTCTATTCATTGTATTTCTAGGCAATTCTAGGCATCATTTATATTTAAAGGCGTTTAGATGATAACATTGTAGCCTACATGCTGATAACCGATGTTTTACCATTCTTGATGCTTAAATAGGTAACAGATTATTAAAGTCAAGTGTGTTGTTTAATTAATATGGCACATTACAACATTAATTTGCTACGTTCCAGTTGAGCCTCTGTTACGCTGCACAGACGCTAAAACCCGAAGGTGTTGAAGATTATCAGCCGATCGCACCAGAAAATGAAGACGAGGCTAAATTATTGTTTTGTGAATCATTCATGAAATTGAGACGATTGCCAGTGCTTTCCGGCCATAGCAACGAAAAAAAAAAAATTCAAAACAGATTTGCGACATTTTAATTTGTATTGACAAAGAAATTGCAGCTTTGTTGTGTAGGCTACATTTAAAATGGTACAAACTGAAAATAGTAGCCTACAAAGCAACATAAATTAAGAACGGCGTTTTCCTTTGCCTCTTTCGCAGATGCGCTGGATCTCTTTTTTGCTTATTTTGTCACTCTCTCACTCTCGATATTAAATGTTTCAGGCTAGAAACACAGGCTACAGCTGATAATACTGTATTTCGCTGCGTGTCATTCACACCCATTACAAAAAATAACTAACAAATGATTTAGCCTTTGTTGCTTCAATGAAAAATAATGCTTTTTTTTATTCACCATAGAATAAAACGAGGTTGATCGCGAATTAAAGAGCTCTGTATCTGCTGCTCACACACATTTTACAACAGAAAACACCCACAATGCACCATGCCCGACTTGATCTTCCATTTCCAGTGTGATGAATGAACGAGAAAACTCCCTCTCTCAGACAACTTAAACTCCCTCTCATGCTAGTCTGGAGATTGCAAAATTTTGAACAATGAACAAATCAAAGACATGGCACTTCCTGGACTCCCTTCAGCACGCTCGATGATACAGATCAAAGATCAAAGGTGGCAGAGAAAAAGTTGCGACCTGACGGAAACTTACTGGTGGCTGTGTAGCCTCCGCAACCTCACGACTGATTGTCGGCCTCTCGGAGAGCGGAGTGTGGCCTCCGCCCGGCTTGTTCGGTAGCTGACGGGAGCTAAAGAAAGACTTTCTCCTTTCTCTCTGGCTCGGCAGGGATGACGTGAACGGCCTCTGGCTCGGCAGGCATGACGTGAACAGCCTCTGGCTCGGCAGGCATGACGTGAACTGTCTCTGGCTCGGCAGGCATGACGTGAACGGCCTCTGGCTCGGCAGGCATGACGTGAACAGCCTCTGGCTCGGCAGGCATGACGTGAACAGTCTCTGGCTCGGCAGGGATGGCGTGAACGGCCTCTGGCTCGGCAGGCATGACGTGAACAGCCTCTGGCTCGGCAGGCATGACGTGAACGGCCTCTGGCTCGGCAGGCATGACGTGAACAGCCTCTGGCTCGGCAGGCATGACGTGAACAGCCTCTGGCTCGGCAGGGATGGCGTGAACGGCCTCTGGCTCGGCAGGCATGACGTGAACAGCCTCTGGCTCGGCAGGGATGGCGTGAACGGCCTCTGGCTCGGCAGGCTTGACGTGAACGGCCTCTGGCTCGGCAGGCATGATGTGAACGGCCTCTGGCTCGGCAGGCATGACGTGAACAGCCTCTGGCTCGGCAGGCTTGACGTGAACAGTCTCTGGCTCGGCAGGCTTGACGTGAACAGTCTCTGGCTCGGCAGGGATGACGTGAACAGCCTCTGGCTCGGCAGACGCGGCGTGAACTGTCTCTGGCTCAGCAGGCATGACGTGAACGGCCTCTGGCTCGGCAGGCATGACGTGAACGGCCTCTGGCTCGGCAGGCATGGCGTGAACGGTCTCTGGCTCGGCATGCATGGCGGTGAACGGCCTCTGGCTCGGCAGGCATGACGTGAACGGCCTCTGGCTCGGCAGGCATGACGTGAACGGCCTCTGGCTCGGCAGGCATGACGTGAACGGCCTCTGGCTCGGCAGGCATGACGTGAACGGCCTCTGGCTCGGCAGGCATGACGTGAACGGCCTCTGGCTCGGCAGGCATGGCGTGAACGGCCTCTGGCTCGGCAGGCATGACGTGAACGGCCTCTGGCTCGGCAGGCATGACGGTGAACGGCCTCTGGCTCGGCAGGCATGACGTGAACGGCCTCTGGCTCGGCAGGCATGGCGTGAACGGCCTCTGGCTCGGCAGGCATGGCGGTGAACGGCCTCTGGCTCGGCATGCATGGCGTGAACGGCCTCTGGCTCGGCAGGCATGACGTGAACGGCCTCTGGCTCGGCAGGCATGACGTGAACGGCCTCTGGCTCGGCAGGCATGACGTGAACGGCCTCTGGCTCGGCAGGGATGACGTGAACGGCCTCTGGCTCGGCAGGCATGACGTGAACGGCCTCTGGCTCGGCAGGCATGACGTGAACGGCCTCTGGCTCGGCAGGCATGGCGTGAACAGTCTCTGGCTCGGCAGGACTGATGTGAATAAGCTCTGGCTGAGAGGATACCGTGGGCTTGTGGGGCTCCTCATCCACGAAGGCCACAGTAAATGACGAGCCGCTCCACAACAGGGCAAAGTCAATATATTGCACCAGAGTTATGTGAGGGGTATTACCAGGAATTATTATTATTATTCTTTAGCAAAATAAACAGAAAATACGACAAACTTTGCTAAAGTGATTATTTTGAACAAGTATTAACTTAGACAATATTAAAACCATATGATTTTAGCTGCAGTATTTGTATTAATACTGTGTCTGTGAGGTAAAAGACCTCGCCACCTCGTACATTTGTAAGATTTTTAAACGAATGGAAAAAAAATTATGAGCTCTGTAGCTCCATCAATGTTCAATGCAAACATTTTGTTTCTTCTGCAATCATACACTTTGGAAGGAGTGAAAAGCAAATGTTTTCTTAAGGTGTCCCTTTAGCCCCGTTGTACCCGCTATAAACATAGCTCTATATTCCCTATATGTTGCTGGAAACATAAGAATTTGGATATGTATATTTAGACTAAAATATATAATTAGGTGATTAGCCATAATTTAATTGTTTATTTATTTATCTATTTAATAATTTACTTAATTTGACAGGAAATGGGGTCGCAAAATTTGAATCGTCATCAATAATTTTGCAAGCAATTGGTGATAAAGGAGCATGCTTGTATCGGCCCCTATATCAGAATAGTAAAAAATGGTCATAAAACCCTCATTAATATGCTTTCAAACACAAAGCCCAGATGCTCTTTCTATTCTCCCCCAGTTTCCGTATATTATTTTGGAAAGGTGTGTAATGTACCTCTTGAAGTCAAAGTCAATAGTGGAATGTTTTGCCTGCAGAAGAGCCCACAGACACCAGAACAAATGAGCCACCTGGAGACAAAGTGAAGTAGTCTTATATTAGATCATTTACAGACATGGCAACAACATATTATTCAGCTTTGTTCATCTCAATGCAATAATGAAATGACTTAAATTTCAGCACTAAAGGATGAATGCTATATAAAATATATTGTTAATATTTTCTGTATATTAATTATTTTAAACCCTAACTAAACAAGCCAAAGGATTCCAAACTCAGGTAACAGTAGTCTATAACAATAATATAACAATATTATATATCAAGAGTGAATAGTTATATATCAAGAGTGAATAGTTATATATCAAGAGTGAATAGTTGTATATCAAGAGTAGTGTATATCAAGAGTGAATAGTTATATATCAAGAGTAGTGTATATCAAGAGTGAATAGTTATATATCAAGAGTAGTGTATATCAAGAGTGAATAGTTATATATCAAGAGTAGTGTATATCAAGAGTGAATAGTTATATATCAAGAGTAGTGTATATCAAGAGTGAATAGTTATATATCAAGAGTAGTGTATATCAAGAGTGAATAGTTATATATCAAGAGTAGTGTATATCAAGAGTGAATAGTTTATATATCAAGAGTGAATAGTTATATATCAAGAGTAGTTTATATATCAAGAGTGAATAGTTATATATCAAGAGTAGTGTATATCAAGAGTGAATAGTTATATATCAAGAGTGAATAGTTATATATCAAGAGTAGTGTATATCAAGAGTGAATAGTTATATATCAAGAGTAGTGTATATCAAGAGTGAATAGTTATATATCAAGAGTAGTGTATATCAAGAGTGAATAGTTATATATCAAGAGTAGTGTATATCAAGAGTGAATAGTTTATATATCAAGAGTGAATAGTTATATATCAAGAGTAGTTTATATATCAAGAGTGAATAGTTATATATCAAGAGTAGTGTATATCAAGAGTGAATAGTTATATATCAAGAGTGAATAGTTATATATCAAGAGTAGTGTATATCAAGAGTGAATAGTTATATATCAAGAGTAGTGTATATCAAGAGTGAATAGTTATATATCAAGAGTAGTGTATATCAAGAGTGAATAGTTATATATCAAGAGTAGTGTATATCAAGAGTGAATAGTTTATATATCAAGAGTGAATAGTTATATATCAAGAGTAGTTTATATATCAAGAGTGAATAGTTATATATCAAGAGTAGTGTATATCAAGAGTGAATAGTTATATATCAAGAGTGAATAGTTATATATCAAGAGTAGTGTATATCAAGAGTGAATAGTTATATATCAAGAGTAGTGTATATCAAGAGTGATTAGTTATATTTCAAGAGTAGTGTATATCAAGAGTGAATAGTTATATATCAAGAGTAGTGTATATCAAGAGTGAATAGTTATATATCAAGAGTAGTGTATATCAAGAGTGAATAGTTTATATATCAAGAGTGAATAGTTATATATCAAGAGTAGTTTATATATCAAGAGTGAATAGTTATATATCAAGAGTAGTGTATATCAAGAGTGAATAGTTATATTTCAAGAGTAGTGTATATCAAGAGTGAATAGTTATATATCAAGAGTAGTGTATATCAAGAGTGAATAGTTATATATCAAGAGTAGTGTATATCAAGAGTGAATAGTTTATATCAAGAGTAGTGTATATCAAGAGTGAATAGTTATATATCAAGAGTAGTGTATATCAAGAGTGAATAGTTATATATCAAGAGTAGTGTATATCAAGAGTGAATAGTTATATATCAAGAGTAGTGTATATCAAGAGTGAATAGTTATATATCAAGAGTAGTGTATATCAAGAGTAGTGTATATCAAGAGTGAATAGTTATATATCAAGAGTAGTGTATATCAAGAGTGAATAGTTATATATCAAGAGTAGAGTATATCAAGAGTGAATAGTTTATATCAAGAGTAGTGTATATCAAGAGTTAATAGTTATATATCAAGAGTAGTGTATATCAAGAGTGAATAGTTATATATCAAGAGTAGTGTATATCAAGAGTTAATAGTTATATATCAAGAGTAGTGTATATCAAGAGTGAAGTTATATATCAAGAGTAGTGTATATCAAGAGTGAATAGTTATATATCAAGAGTAGTGTATATCAAGAGTGAATAGTTTATATATCAAGAGTAGTGTATATCAAGAGTGAATAGTTTATATATCAAGAGTGAATAGTTATATATCAAGAGTAGTTTATATATCAAGAGTGAATAGTTATATATCAAGAGTGAATAGTTATATATCAAGAGTAGTGTATATCAAGAGTGAATAGTTATATATCAAGAGTAGTTTATATCAAGAGTGAATAGTTATATATCAAGAGTAGTGTATATCAAGAGTGAATAGTTATATATCAAGAGTAGTGTATATCAAGAGTGAATAGTTATATATCAAGAGTAGTGTATATCAAGAGTGAATAGTTATATATCAAGAGTGAATAGTTATTGTTGGAGCCATTGTTGAAATATATTTTTTGAGACACTAGAGGGCGTATGAGTATTTTGAGTATACTTAAGCCAGGTAATTATGAGTTTCAGGTGCGCAGATGGAAGGTCAAACAAACTTTTTGACCGTGCTGGGTTGAGTATTGTAAACTGCAAAGTGTGCTCATGCTCAACAGTTTGTTCTATTTTTGTTTATTAGTAATAGGCAAAAGTTTGCAGTATTTATTCTTTTGTTTATATGTTATTTGCAATGCCCATGGATAATAAATGGATTTGGCATATCCAAATGTAATTCCAAAGAATGGACAATGGATTTATTAAATGGAAGGCTAAGCACGCGTCAGAAAAGAAAAGAAACCATTTGCGTCCCTACATGTTAAGTCAAAAAGTTTGACCGAAGGAGACTGGATGAGCCTTATCGACATCTACTGGAGCAGATCGAATTGGACGACTACAGGAAAAGTCAGCTGATCTGAAGTCGGATGATGTTCATTCATGACAGTTTCGTTTGATTCATTTCTTTGTGGATTATTGCTTGGGATTGATCGCCGCGGATTTCGAAGGACTACAAACCTGCACGTGCAAAACAAAGAAAATACAGCGCACACGAACACCAAGTCTTCAGCCTTCAGCGTATATGGAACTGAGGTATGAAAGCGCTTTCACTTGAACTTGAGTTGAATGGCCATATACAAAACAGTGTGCACACAAACAAACAAAGACAAATCCAATGCGCATTGGTGGTAAAAAAAAAAAAAAAAAAGGTGTTTGTGAAATGAGGAACTGAACTGTTTGTGAAATGGTTGTGTTTGCCCATGTTTACAGTCTTTAAGTTGATGTTTTTGATGTAAAATATGCAGTGAGTAAGGTTTATAAATGGCGGATGAAAATGAGTTTCGTGGTTCTGAAATCGAGCAAAATGGGGCTCAGGCTCAGACTCAGAAGGCAGAGGATGAAATGTTGAATTGTCTGTAAAAAAACGAGAGATTAAGCTTACTGCAAAAGGGTTAATGGCAAAGCTCGATATTTTACAGAAACAAAGAAAGTCAAAATTTGACAAAGCATCCCAACTGAAAAAGACAATACAAGAGTTAATGGGTAATAGAGACTATGAAAATGAGGTCAAAAGTATGTTTGAAAAGTTTGAAACGCAATGCAAAGAAGCAAAAGAAGCACACGAGTCTTTGATTGTTTTATTGCCTGATGAAGAGAAGGACCGGCATGAAACATGGTACAAAGCAAAAATGATAGGGGTTGTGGAGTTCAGCACTGCGATATATAAATGGTTGGAAAAGCAACAGGAGGAATGTGATCATGCTGCCAGCGAAATTGAACCCAATGATAGCGTTTCGAATGTTGAAACACGGGTTAGTGGTCGTACTTCAAGCCACAAAAGTAGTCGCCACAGTGCACGCTCCAGCAAATCTAATGCGTCTGTGCATTATGCACGCATTCAGCTTGAAGCAGAAAAGGCCGCTCTTGTCGCTCAAGCAGAGTCTTTAAAAGCTAAGCATGATATTGAGCAACAGTTGGAAGTGTTACAGAAGCGAAAAGAACTAACAGATATTGATGGGAAAATCGCTGCATCCAATGCAAAGATATCTGTGCTCAGGACTTATGAACAACAAACAAACAGCATCGCATCGGATGGGATGGAATCCTATGTCAGCAAAGCAAGACGAGCAACTGCATCTCTTCATCCAGAAGTTGAGAGACAGCCAAGGACTATTTTGCAAAGCAGCATAGGTGCTACCTCACAAACAACATCTGGTTTACAGCAACCTGCATCTACAAGACCAAGAATAGCTACTTTAGTAGATAATAGAAGGTCTGATTTCACACCGAATATGCTTCAAAAACATCAAGAAATAACGGAGTTGTTAATACAGCAGCAAAAGTCTCAACATTTACCACCACGTGAGATTCCAGTGTTTGAAGGGGATCCATTGCAATTCAGTTTGTTCACTAAAGCTTTTAAACATTGTGTGGAGGAAAAAACAAATAATAAGGGTGATTGCTTGTATTTCCTTGAAAGATACACAAGAGGACGCCCAAGAGAAATTGTTCGAAGCTGTATGAATATGGCACCTGAAAGAGGTTATGATACAGCTAAAACTATGCTGAAACAACAGTTTGGAGAGGATTATTTTGTTTCTGCTGCATATATGGAGAAGGTGCTGGGATGGCCCATGATCAGGTATGAAGATATCACAGCTCTTCAAGATTATACACTCTTTTTACGTGGGTGTTGCAATGCTATGGCAGATCTACAGTACATGCAAGAGCTGGACATGCCAACAAATATGAGAGCAGTAATTCTAAAGCTTCCTTTTAAACTCAGAGAAAAATGGAGAACAGCTGCGTGGGATATCATGGAAAGACAGAAAGAAGAGCCAACTTTAATGATGTTGTCAACTTCATTGAATACCAAGTTAAAATCATTTCAGACCCAATATTTGGGTCCATTCAACATGTAGAGATGAGAACAACTGGTAAACCAAAGGATGTTTACAAATGGAAGCCGCAATCCCAGTCAAAGCCAAAGTGGAAAGGGGATAGTTTTGCTACCAATGTTACCAATGTTAACAAACCCAGTGTTGGTGGAATCCAAAGGGTAAATGCTGAACAGCCAATCAGGCAATTCAAGAGTAACTCCACCACTTGTTTATTTTGTTCACAAGGTCATTCTTTGGAGCAATGTAAAGAGTTTGAGAAGAAAAAACATAGGGAAAAGGTCAACTTTATAAAGGAAAAGGCTATCTGTTTTGGTTGCTTGTATGTTGGACACATGAGCAAAGAGTGTAAAAGGCGCTTAACTTGCAAGGTGTGCAACCAGAAACATCCCAGTGTTCTTCACATTCATTTCAAGGAGTTCAAGGTTGATAAAGCTGTCAACACAAACCATGAGCAGTATGTAGAACCAACTATCAACAACACGCTTGTATCTGCCCAGACCTGTGGTCATATTGGGGCCGGGAGTAGCAGTGGTATCTTACCTATCCTTCCAGTCCAAGTAAAGTCTGCAAAGGGTAACAAAATTGTTCAGACCTATGCATTTCTGGACACAGGCAGTACCTCTACCTTTTGTTCAGAAAGTTTGATGAAGAAGTTGCACCTGAATGGACGAAAGACAAAAATTTGTTTACTTACCATGAGTCCCAAAACAACAGTCTCTAGCTATGTGGTAAACAACTTGGAGATTTCAAGTCTTGATGGTAATATTTTTTATGAATTACCAGAAGTATACACACAGAAAGAAATGCCTGTAAACCAAACTAACATGGTCAAGCAGGAAGAACTAACTAAATGGCCATATCTTGATGATATTCACATTCCGCACATTCAGGCTGAAGTAGAGTTGTTGATAGGTACCAACGCCTCCAAATTACTTGAACCATGGGAAGTAGTGAATAGTCAGGGAGATGGTCCCTATGCCATACGAACCCTATTGGGGTGGGTCGTCAATGGTTCTCTAGGCAGTTATCAAAATGAACAACATACTGCTAGAGTAAATAGGATCTCTGTTGAAACCTTGGAGTTGCTACTGGAAAAGCAATACCAGCATGATTTCAATGAAAAAGTGTCAGAGGATAAAGAAGAAATGTCCAGAGAGGAGGCAAAGTTCATGGAAATTATGGAGAAATCTGTGAGCTTCAAGGATGGACATTATAGTTTGAAACTGCCTTTCAAAAACAAAGAGGTTGTTATGTCCAACAATCTCAACATTGCCAAACAGCGACTTGTGGGGATAAAAAGAAAGTTTGAAAAGAATGTAAAGTTTCAACAAGAATATACAGACTTCGTCAATGATATGTTTATCCAAGGCTATGCTGAGAAAGTACCAGAGCATCAATTGGATCGATGTGACGGTAAGGTTTGGTACATTCCACATCATGGTGTGTACCACCCTCGTAAAGGCAAGTTACGTGTGGTATTTGACTGTGGAGCAAAATACCAAGGCACATCTTTAAACGAACAACTTCTACAAGGCCCAAACCTCACAAGCTCTTTAATTGGAGTTCTTCTGAGGTTCAGAAAGGAACTTATTGCTTTCATGACTGACATTAAAGCAATGTTTTACCAGGTCAAAGTGGCAGAGGAAGGCAAAGACTATCTTCGCTTCCTGTGGTGGCCAGGTGGAGATGTTACACAGGATGTTGCTGTCTTCCGAATGACTGTTCATATTTTTGGAGCGGTGTCATCCCCGAGTTGTGCATGTTTCGCGCTGAGGAGAACTGCAAAAGACAATCAACACTGCTTTAATGAAGAGGTAATTGGCACTGTGTACAACAACTTCTACATGGATGATTGCTTAAGAAGTTTATCTACAGAGTATGAAGCAATCAAGATGGTCAAAGACCTGACCTCTCTATGCCAAAAGGGAGGCTTCCATCTAACACAATGGGTCAGTAACAGCCGTAAGGTCTTACATTCCATTTCAGAAAAAGATAGATCCAAAAATATAACTGAGCTCAACTTGGATCGAGACCAACTACCAGTGGAAAGAGCCTTAGGACTTCAATGGTGCGTACAGACTGACACCTTCAATTTCAGAACTGTTTGCAAAGAAAGAATGCCAACTAGACGTGGAATATTGTCAGTGATCAGTTCAGTGTATGATCCTTTAGGATATCTTGCACCACTGACACTTCCAGTCAAACTCATCCTCCAGGAGTTGTGCAGAACAAACTATAACTGGGATGATGAGATTCCTAAAGTTCTTGAACAAGGTGGGTTAATTGGATTGCTGACTTAGATCAGTTAAGCACTTTCAATGTTGACAGATGTTTGAAACCATGTGATTTTGGACAGCCGGTTAGTGCCCAACTACACCATTTTTCAGATGCCAGTGGAAGTGGATATGGCACTGTGACCTACTTGAGGCTACAGAATTGTAACAATGTTGTTCATGTTTCTTTTCTGCTTGGTAAAGCCAGGGTGGCACCCTTAAAAGTAGTTACCATTCCTCGTTTGGAGCTTACTGCTGCAGTCCTAGCAATTCGCGTTGACAAAATGCTCAAAGAACAACTTCAGCTTCAACTAGAAGATTCTTGTTTTTGGACCGATAGCACATCTGTCCTAAAGTATATAAGGAACGAAAACAAGAGATTCCGTACCTTCGTGGCAAATAGGATTACTGCCATCAGAGAAGCTTCAGATGTGACACAGTGGAGGTATATTCATACATCCCAAAACCCTGCAGATGATGCGTCCAGGGGAATGACTGTACATCAGCTCACAACCAACAAGAGATGGTTAAATGGACCAAAGTTTCTAAGAGAACCAGTTTCAAAATGGTCAAATGACAACATTGAGTCAAACATTGTTGATGATGATCCAGAACTAAAGAAAGCGCTCTCAACAAATGTTGTTAATGTTGAAGACACCAATAATGCAACCCATAGGCTGATCAATTACTTTTCGGATTGGAAAAGACTCAAGACCGCAGTTGCATGGATGCTGAAAGTAAAGAAAGTTCTACTTGAAGTAAGTTGCAGAAGAAAACAATTGATGACAACTTCAAATGACTCCAATGTGTTGGAACAGAAGTTGCAACAAACCAAAGCTTCATTTGGA